>PVJA010017367.1:0-41767 GCA_004027025.1 Myocastor coypus | reverse complement strand
TGTGTGTGTGTGTGTGTGTCTTCCAGGGTCAAATCCCTTCAGGATTAAGTTTGGGACCATATACAGTACTTTGTAGAGCTGTTGTTAGTGTCAGCCTTTGGGACAAGTCACAGCCATTGCTTGGCCAGTTTGCTTTCTGTGAAAGCCTGAGAGAATGTTTTTCTCTGGGTGACTCTGCTTGGATGCACTATAGTTCATTTATCCCTTTCTTCTGAGGTCCCATAATCTCCTTGACCAGGAAATTTGGGACACCTCTGAAGTTATAGGGAATTTTCGCAGAAGAACTGAAAACATCATACCATAAGTGATATCTGTGCACCTATGTTTATAGCAGCCCAATTTGTAATAGCTAAATCTTAGAAACAACCAAAATGCCTATCATTTGAAGAATGGTTAAAAAAAATATATTTTTCTACAATGCAGTATTACTCATCCATAAAGAATGATAAGTTTGAAGACTTCATATATAAATGGTTATATATTGAACTCATATATTGAACTCATTAGTGAAATAAACCAGACCTATATGTGTAAATATTGTATAGTCTCCCTAATATAAGAACTTTAAAGAAGAAAATAAGAACTTAAGTGCATAACACAGCTGAATGTGTTATGGATTAAACAACGAAGTGACTGGAAGCAGATAAAGGAGAAAACATATCAGGAGCAAAACCTTGCACTTATGTACACAGGATGAATCAGATGTTGGTCTCGAGGACCTTCGAAAGGTTCATCATATTAATTATAGCACAATGTAACACTAAAATTATGCTTGGAATGCATGTCACTCTTGTCTTTTTGATGTGTACTGCTCCTGGTGTAAACTCAGTTACTGTCATTCTCTCTCTCAAGAGTAGTACTTGAAAATAAGGGACTGGGCCAAATACCATAGTCTTGACAGCCTACAATTTTGTATTTCCTTGAATTTCCAAATATCTGTGTCAAAATTGTGTTACTGCTTATAGCTGTGTCTATTTTAAAGATGCTGTTTATTGGGCTAACTTTCATTTTATTTCTAGTAAGAGCATTTATCCTAAATTGATGTGAGTTCAGTTGGGGCTTTTGTTTTTTTGGTGGCAATGCTGGGAGAGGATTGAGGCAGGATCTCACTATGTAGTTTAGTCTGGCTTTGCACTCACAATGTAACCCAAGCTGGCCTGGAACTTGAAGCAAGCCTCCTGGCTCAGCCTCTCAAGTGCTGGGATTACAGGCATGCACCACCACCCCTGGCATTTGTCAGAAGCTATTTTGTTTTGATTGAAGGTAATATTGTTTTTTTTTCTGTATTCTTAATTATATTAATTTTTCAAACATTGAATGGCCTTGCATTTCCAGGATAACCTCCACTTGATTGTGGTATGAATTCCCTTTTTATATATTGCTAAGTTTGGCTTGCTAAGACTGGTAAAATTTCTTTGCCTATGTTTACAAAGGATATGGGTTTTATAGTTTTTTCTTTTAATCTCTGTCTGCATTTGGCATGACGTTTTGGTACTTACTATTACTAGTGTTTTTTATGTATTTGGTACAGGGCCTCACTATGCAGCTCAAACTTGTATTGATCCTTCTGTTTTCAGCCTCCACAGGGCTGGCATCATAGGGGTGTGTCACCACACCTGCTCTGTGCACCCACCTCAGTGTGCCTGGATGAAGGGCTGGTGCAGCATGTGGTGCTGAGGATAGAGCCCTGGTCCCTGTGTTTGCCTAAGGAGGCACATAGTCTGCTAAGCTATCGTGATGGCCCTGTTATTACTCGTCTTACAAAATGTTTTGCAAAGAGCTTCTTCCAGTCTGAATTCAGATGGCTGGTATAGTATGAATATATTTCATATAAGACAAAGGAGAAAATAAAGCATAAATGGATATCCTATGCCTGACTTTTATAAAAAGGAAGTATTGGAGCCTGAGGTTTATGGGAGGGGCTGACATTTCAGAGTTGTATCTTGTACAAAGTTGTATATTTTGGCACTTCTAAGGATGGTATTGTCCAAATGAGAATGGGTGTTGAGGAAATCCTAACTCATTAAAACAAATGGGCTTGACTATATTTTAAATTGGTAGTATGCCCACATTAAAGGGGATAAAGTAATCTAAGTAATATGTTAACACAATATTTCAGTGTTTATTTTGAGTTTGGATAAATGTGAGAAGGAAGCTTTGGATACCAATACTGAACTCTGTTAATTTTATGTGTTTCATGTATCTGTCTAAAGTATTCCTGGGACATTTTTAGGTGTATTGAGGTTGGGTAAATGATTTGAGGTTGAGAAGCAAGGATTTTCACTGAGGAAGGAAGAACTTCAATTATGGGATGGAGAGGACAAAATTAAATACTAAAGAAATAAGTTGCAATTAAATGTGGATTCTTTATTTTAGACCAACACATACGTATGCATACATGTGTCCAGATGTAAAATGTGTACATGTATATGTGGACTTAGATACATATTTTATGCATATGTATATATATATATAAGCATAGATACATATATGATAGTATCTCTGTTACTTTTTTGGTTCCTGAAAAAGAATAACCAACACCCAGAGTTCAAGGAGGAAAGGTTTATTTTAGCTCACAGTTTGACAAGGTTTCAATCCATAATTGGCTGGGTCCAAGGCAGGGTGGATGGCAGAGGGGCAGCACAGAGAACAAACAGTTCATAGCAGACAGAAGATGCCAAGCTACTAGTGATAGTTTCTTCCCTTTTTACATTCTGTATAGGCCACTCGGGTATCAAACCAACCGCTGGACCAATTAATAATCATATACCTTAATCCCAGCACCCTCAATCCTAGCATTGTACCATGAATCAATCAATCCCAGTGTAACTCTAGCCACCCTTGGAAAACTCCACCTATGACCACATGAAGCTTTTTGGGGGCCTCTAAACACAAACCATTAATAACTAATATATATATATATAATATATATATATATATATATAATATATATATGTATGTATATATGCTGCTGTGTCCCACCAAAAATCTGAGAAGTCAGGGACCTACTTCATTTCCAAATCTTGCTGTTACTGTTCTCAACTCAAAGGAACCAAAGTTCCTAGAGAAATATTTGATTCTAGGGTAGGGTAAGGTGTATCAGATGAGTGCAAATTTTTTTTTTTTTTAATGTTGAGAAAAAAGTTTTTCTTTTTTTATGTGTGGGTTTTTTTTTTTTTTTTTTTAACTTCATTTATTTATGTTGTGGCTGACTCAGCCTGACCTAGGAGTGGGGCTAGCATAGCCTGTGGTGCTGGGATCAAACCGTGGTTCCTGTGCACTTGCCTAAGCAGGTGCTTTAGACTGCTGAGCTATCTCTCCAGCCCAGTTTTTATTGTTTTTAATGTGAACAAGTCATAAAAAGCCTGTTTATATGTTCATTCTGTAAAATCTAGAATAATTCGACCTCCAAATTAGTGCAATAAGGAGTCATTACAAATAACTGTTATCTTTCATGTGCATTTAACCCTTCAGATATTTCATGATATGATTTTTTCAGCTTTTGCCCACTGAAAATTGACTTAATTATCTCCTTATTAGTGAGCTGCAAATTCTATATAAATTCTACATACAAGCCTTTAAATCTATGTAAAGGAAGCAAGTGTTTTCTTTTTCAACTTTATTTTTTAAATGTTTTAAATGGTGTTTTCAAAGGACCATGCTTATGAAGCTTATAGTATTATTTATGAAGTTTATAGTATTATTGTTTATGTTGTGGTTTATACTTTCTATGTTTCACCTAAACTAAAAATAAAGTGGCCTAAATTAAAAAAAAACAAAAAACAAATAACTGCTAATAGATACTGAAAATAAACTGGTGAATAAATGAGTGGAGTTGGAAAACTAACATGGTAAAGATTAGGGAGAACAAAAATTGTAACAAAATCAGAGGGAACTATTGATCAGGGATAGGATCCTGTGTCCTAAAATCTCTCAACATACTGCATGTTTTTTTTTTTTTTTTTTAAGAATTTTTATTTTATTTATTTATTTTTTTCTTGTTTCAGAGCCTTTGTTTGTTTATTCACTCATTTTTATGGCTGGCTCAGCCTGCCCCGAGGACAGGGCTGGCGCAACATGTGGTGCCGGGGATCGAACCATGGTCCCTGAAGCCACCCAAGCTTTCCCAAGCAGGCGCTTTAGACCACTGAGCCATCCCACCGGGCCCCACTGTATGTTTTATTTATTTATTTTTTGTATTTAGTACAGTGTCTACAGGGACTCACTATGTATATCAGACATAGTAATCTACCTGTGTTCAACCTCCCAAGAGCTGGGATTACAAGTGAGCACCACTGCACCCAATCTCAGTCACTGACTCAGGGCGCCCTAGGGGTAGGGCCAACAGCACATGCCAGGGATGGAACCTGAGTCCTGCATCTGCTTAAGCAGGCGCTTTAATCTGCTGAGATATTTGGCCTACCTATTAGACTGCATATGGTTTGCAAGGGATAAAATAGTGGTTGTATGGTTGGGGAGATCCAACAATAATATAAGCAGGTGTTCACCTTGAGAGTGCAAACAGAACACCTTGAGGAGAGGGCTCAGGATTATTTCTTCTCAGGTGTTCTGGCCAAGACTGTGTAGCTTGAGTCTAGTTGGAAGACACAAAAGCACTCCAAAATGAGTAGGTAGGGAGTTGGCCTGTGTTCTTTGGTTAATATCTGGAAAGGCAAAGACAGCTATGTAAGTATTCCAAATTAAAAGAAGCTTAACATAGAAAACCACAATCTATGCTGCCTGACCAAATAGATCTTGTGCTGATGTTATTGAAATAATTGAACATTAGAATACAGACTTTAGAGGAAAATATTACAGCAAGATCATATTGGCTGAAGTTGTGTCTGTGCTTTGTAAAGGAGATCATCCCTAAGGAAACATGCATGGGAGCAAAGGCCCAAAGGGATCTGGTATGGCTGTGTTAGCCTCAGCTGGCTTAGAGAAAACAGTGTGTGTCTGTGAAAGTCGCCAGAGTGGGGGAAGACATGCACAGATGATAAAGGGGGTGACATTTTGTATGCTTGTATAGTAGTTGCAACTTTTCTGTAAGTGTGAAATGATTTCCAACCAAAATATTTAAAAATATCTGCCCTGTATTTATGGACTTTGTTCACTTACAGAGCACTTGGCCTTTGTCTGGAACCAGTTTGGAATGAACATTTTTATAATATTTTCCCGTATTTGGTGGTGTGTGCCTCGCAAGCCACCTGTTGTTGAATGTGACAACAGTTAGGGGAAAATGGCAGTTGGGGAAGCCATTCTGTGGATTGTCAGGATCTCAAATGGAATTTGCGGAGAACTATTTCCTATATTAATAACTCCCAAGTTTTTGCAAGTGTGCACTAGCTACAGAGTCTGCTACAGTCTTCAAATCAGTATTTTTATGACATCTTTTCAATCAATTTTGGATTACTTTTAAAAGTTTTGTTATTGTCCCTTGATTATTAGGATTACTTCGTTTGAAAATTCAGAAAGATTTATTTATTAAGCCCAAAGAGGAATTAGTCCTTTGTTAATTAGTGTTTACATTGAGTGCCTGTCATGTGCTAGCATTTTTCTAGGCAGCAAACACAGCCCAGCTTGTGCCTAGTGGGGTTTCACCTTTCTGTAGGAGACACACAGAAATCTTGGTGAGATTAGAGAAAAACCTAAGAAGGGGATTGGGGAATACTGAGAGCAGATGTGTTGTAATTTAAGTGAATTTTCAATGCAGTGGATTAGGATTTTTCTAGGGTACATTTGAGCAGTGATTGGCAGAACAGTTTAATAAGGAGTCAGGAAGAAGGGCCCACACTGTAAAAAGCTTTGACTTGGAATATTTTCCTTATAAACAGCCCCTGTTCCTTGAGTAGCTAGCTGTCTGCCATCTCTGTCTACACCGTTCTCTCCCCCTTAAAATAAACTATTGTCTAAAAACAAAACAAAACTTTAGCTTTTGCTGGGCATGGTGACACAAATGTATAATCCTAGCACATGGAAGGTTGAGGTTGAGAATTAGGAGTTCAAGACCAGACTGGCTGCATAGCAATTTCAGTGCCAACCTGGACTACATAGGTTGAGACTACCTGGTCTCAAAAACCAAAATCATTTATTCTGAGTGAAATGAGAAGCCACTGGGGAAATGGAGGGAGGTGATCAGACATTATATAGATCATGTATTGGGATTGTTCTTGCTTTAATGACAAGGAAATGGAATAGGGTAAAGACCAAGATGGGAGCTCAGTGCTAAACTATGCTAAAAACCCATGTGAGAAGTGAGGCAGAGTCTGACCATAATAGCTACTGTGGAGGTGGTGAGAGGTGCACAGACTCTGGATGTATTTTGTAGGTGGTTACTGGCATATGCTGATAGATTAGAGAGAAAAAGTAAGAAATTGAACGTTAGAGTTTAAGGATGAGAAGAGGAGCCAATAAAAGATGCTAGGAAAGTGCTGCTAGTGAGATAGGGTGAAATGCAGAATCTAGGAGCCAGGGAAGGAAAGCACATCAGGGCGTGATGAGTCCTGCCAGGAGTGGCTGATGGTTTAAGAAAGATGAAAACTGGCTGACTGTGGATTTAGATCTGTAAGTGATTGGTCACCTTTACCTTTCAGTGGTGTGGAGTGAGCAGGGTGTAATTTGAAAGGAAATACAACTCACATGCAGGGCAAACATATTTGTGACATTTTGCCACAAAGGACATCAAAGAATTGACCATTCTCTACAACAGTGTGTGGGGTTAAACACTGTTACGGTTGCTTGTCTTCTAGTAATTGCACATGGATCCACCACTGACTTTGTTGGAAGGAAGAATAATGATGTGGAAGACAGCAGTGAGCTTACTGGAGCAGTGTCCTTGTGTCTGAGTAGGAGCTTAACCTCTACCACAGTGATGGTGGTAGAGTTAGAGACTTCCACTTATCCCTGGAATTAGAGACTCAGGAGTGAGCAGCTACCATGGGAAGCTCTGGATGACTTTCCTGATTGCCAGCCAATGTAGGAATCACAGTCAGTGTGTAAAGGGGTGCAGCTCTTATGTGGCCTTTGATTTTTTTTCCTAATGCTTTTCATGACATGCTCTACCAAGAGTCCTGGAAAGCCATAGGAAAATTAGGAAGCTGCTTATCAAAATTTTCTAGCAGAAAATTGCCAGTTAGTTTAACAGTATTTTGTATAGATTTGGAGAAAATACTAAACATCTTTCAGAACCGTTTGGAAATTTATCTTTTCTCATTGATCATTAAGCCAAAGAGCATAATTGATTGAAAGTTTCTGGGAATATGTTAAGTGTAGGAAAGTCAACTCATAGACTCAAGGAGGTATAGCACACTCTGGTATTTTAGTCTCTGTGTCATTCTAGTTTATATAATTTAATTTTGAAAATCTGTTTTGGTATTTTTGTTCTTCACTGAATTTATATTAAAATGAAACAAGCTGGATTGATTATGCAGTATTTTATATTTCTAGTACTTGATGGTATCTGTACTTTCCACACTGTTATAAAATGGATGGAGAGCTGGGGTGGTGCTGCAGTCCCAGAACTGAGGAGGCTGAAGTAGGATGACTGTGACTTTGAGGCCAGCCTGCTGCATGGTGACTTAACATCCAACCTGAAGTACACAGTGATATCCTGTCTCAAATAAAGCAAAACCAAAAAAGAAAATAAAATTTCAAAAATGGGTTGAGAAAAATGCTGGTACTCTAGCTTGCTCTTTCCAGTTTGCTTCATCTCAACATTTACCTGCACCTGGTAATGTAGAACTGGTAAAACCAGTTACAAACAAGCAAAGTGGCACATAATATCATTGAGAGATTTAGGGTATGCTTTTGTTTTAAAAAGTCACCCAAGATGCATACAAAATTCTATCAGACAGTG
Source organism: Myocastor coypus (assembly GCA_004027025.1). Lineage (NCBI taxonomy): Eukaryota > Metazoa > Chordata > Mammalia > Rodentia > Myocastoridae > Myocastor > Myocastor coypus. Next base: position 33,912 of record PVJA010017367.1, on the reverse strand, counting down.
AGAAAAGGGCAGACAACTCCAGAGGAAAATGAGTAAAAGGTACATGTAAGTGTTCTATCAAATGAAGCGTGAGTTAGCCAACAAATAGGAAGGAATGCTCAGCTTTAGTAACCAGCAGGAAAAATGCAAAGTAAGACTACAATTAAATGCCATTTTCTACCCTAAAATTAACAAATTGGGGTTACTAAATGTTGATGAGGATGTGGGCTAGCATGGACTGACTGTTGCTAGTGGGATTATACATTAATAAGCACACTTTGGCGGAAATAAAAAATTAGTATCAGGAAAAACTGAATATAACACAGGCTTTTCGAATCAGGTATGTACTTCCAAGAAGTGTCAAGTCATTCTCCTGAGCTATGTGTAGTGGTACATGCCTGTGACCATAGCAGGCATGAGGATCACTACAAGTTCAAGGCCAGACTGAGCTACATAGTAAGTTCAACATCAACATGAACTGCAGAGTGAAACCTTGTCTCAATGAAGACACTTTGTTAGCAAAAATGTTTGTGATGGCAAAAAAAGTATGACTGCTTGAAGAGGATGAATAGTTACAGTGTGATACATTTACACACACAGCATTCTTCTACAGTCAAAGTGGATACACTGTACATAGTAATGTGGAGAATCTCCAAGGCAGAATGTTGAATGAAAATATCAAATCTTATAAGAGAAACTGTTTGATATGTATATATTTTTTGCAGTTACAAACAAAATGGCACATATCATTGAGCGATTTAGGATATGCTTTTGCTTTAAAAAGTCATAAAAAATATGAGATTAAAGAGGTGGAGGGCTGAGGAATGACTGGCACGGGACACATGTCGACGAAGACATAAAGTAGAAGAGTACCTCTAACTTATATACCTAGTCACTGAGTCAGCTGGCAGGTATCTGCTTGTGTGTCAACATTTTGTTCCTAATTTAATCAAATGTGTTACAGATAATTGTTACATGTAGCAGCTCATCTGTGTAAAAATACTGAAGCCATACTCTGAAGTCACAGTTTAGAACGTGTGGCCTCATTTCTTCCTCTTCTGCTATTGCCAGTTGTTTTCTTAAAATACAGTGGTTGTTGGAGACTGCCCTGGACACACCAGAAACTCATTAACCAGCAACCAGGCCCAGTGTGTGAGTGAGACTGCCTTGAGCCTGCCAGAAACTCACTAGACCCAACAACAAAGCCCGGTATGTGAATGGAGCTTCATCCGACAGGCCCAGTATGGAAAACTGCCACAGCAATCCCTGCAGAGAGCCTAGAGACAACACCTACCCAGCTGATCCAGGAGCAGAACATATTGCCAGAGTGGCACAGCAGGTTCACCTCCAAGGGATGTAGCAGAAACAAATGGAGCTCAGACCCAAGCCAAACCCACCTGGACGCGTTTGAACTTGATATATCCAGATCTAGTGCTAAGGTAGGAACTCTACCAAAGTTCTACACCAAAGGTCAGAAGGCAGGGCTATACAAAATGACAAAGAGAAGGAGCAAATTGTGTTCTCAGACCCCAAGCCCACCGAGAACAAGTACAGGAGACAATAGCATAGAAGAAATTGAAAATCACACACCTGAAATCTCTGAAATAATAGCATCCAAAGTAAAGAAACAACCGTAGAAAGGTGTAGAGGAAATCAGATCAGAAATAATTTTTGAAGTAAAAAAACAATACCTATAATAAAAGAAGTACAAAATGCTTCTAAAGAAGACACTGATAAAAAAATAGAGGATAGAACAATGATGGACTCCTTGAATGAGCAATATAGCAAATTAATAGAATGTAGGAAGCAGATTCAAAGTGCTATACAGAAAATGAAAACCTCAGTCACAAGCTGGCAAAACCATTTCAATGAAAGTGAAAATAGACTTTTAGACCTTAAAGACACCATAGCAGCTAGTGAAGAACTAAGAAAAAAATCTCTTAAAACAACTAGGATGCAAGAAAAAAATAATGAAACATCTCTAAGATGATGCAAAGATGAACAACATAAGACTAATAGGCATCAGTGAGAAACAGGAGTCTGCACAAGTGATATAAAAAGAATATGGACAGAAGTAATAGCAGAAAATTTCACAAATATGGGGAAACAATTTGACATTCAGCTAACCGAAGCATATAAAACTCCAAATAACATCAACCCATTTAAAACCATACCCAGACATATAATAATCAAGATCCCAGAAATTCAGCACAGGAATAATATACTAAAAGCCGCTAAAGAAAAGAAACAGATCACATTTAAAGGAAAATCCATTAGAATAATGGCAGATTTCTCTTTACAAATGATCAAGTCAAGATCATGGAGGAGTTGGCGAGATAGCTCCATGGCACAGTGCCTGCCTGGCAAGTGCAAGGTTGTGAGTTTGAACCTCAGTCCTGCAGTGGGGGGGGGGGGAGGAGCATGGAGCAAAGTACTTTAAGTCTTGCAAGAAAACAATTTCCAGCCCAGACTATACCCTGCAAAACTCTCAAGTTCAGTGGAGAGGTGAAATACTTCCATGATAAAGAACAACTAAAGAATTTTGTGATGACAGAACCAACCCTGCATAGTTTACTGAAAGATATTGTAGAGAGGGATCAAAATGACCACAACTCGATGAAGGAGAATGGAAAGAACCCACCAAATAGGGCAAACAATTAAACACAGGAGAAAAAGAGCTATACAAAAATAGTCCTTCAACCACTTTGTATTCAGCAGCAGAATATTTCCATCAGCATATTCCACAAATGGGCTTATCCTGCACCCTATGGGTCATGCTTCTGTCTGGTTCTACAGGGTGGATATCAAGTAAATAGCAGTAGCTCAGTCTCACAAGTGACATCTGACCACCTGTAAGCATCATGGCACTGTCCATGTCCACAGCATACTAGAACTTTGTGTGATATCCTATCCTAAACTGTTAGAAGTTCTGGTTATATATTTGTCATTCTAGTTTTTATGTTATGTTTTATTGTTAGTAATTCTTTACTACCATGACAACTTTTTCTTATTTGATATCTTTGTATATATTAACCTATTCAAATACTATGTGAGTACTCTGAATTAATTACAGATTCGTACATAGGATACACAACATTCTGGCCTCACCATTTGATTTGAATTTTGCAGTGTTGTTTTGAAATATTTAATTTAATTTTAATTAATATTTCATTAGTTTTCTAAATATTGTTTCTACTTTTTGTTTTATGATTCATAGTGTATCTTCGACTTAAAGTCTACTTATAAGACATGGCATGATATTTTCTCCTAGTATTAGAGACTTTAAAAAGAAAAAATAAGATATATATATATATATATATATATATATATATGCATGCACAAGAGAGTTAGGATAGATATATAGCTAGTTTGTCCTGGTTCGTTGAGAATAAAAGTTTGTACTAATATTGTTTAGACAAGATATCAGGTCTACAACTTGTCCTCTGAATAACTACTATGAAGATAAAAATATGCATGGTATTAATTATTGTAACCATCCCGCTAACTTGTTTTGAAACTGTTTCATTGCTATTTTATCTTTTTTTTTCTCATTAAAATGAATAAAAAATACAGTGGCTGACAGTGTTTCAGTATTAAGACCTTCTGTGTCATTAAGCTAGTATGTGTCTGCCACCTGTTGATAGTAGAAACCTATTGGTTAATTACTGAAACAAGATTTGAGGAAATGTTTTTTTTATTTTTCCCAGAAACCATTCAGTAGGTCATCCTACAAAGAACGCTTCTTTCCACCCCTAGCTGGATCCCTATAAAATTAGAAACAGCCAAGATATGAAATAGACATGAAAATAAGACTATCATTGGGTAGTTCTTTAGATTATTAACTGATTCTTTTGCGGGGAGAACTGTTATAATAATATGATTAAAATGATGAAGGAACAGAGTTACATGGAGCAGAGTACTTGCTTAGAAAAGCAGACTGTTGTGCTTAGTAGGCTGAGGCAGAGAGATAGCTGTGAGTTCAAGGCCAGCCTAGCCTATATAGTGAGTTCCATGCCAGGTTGAATTACATAGCAACAACCTGTTTCAAAAAAAAAAAAAAAAAAAAAAAAAAGCAGACTATTGTTAAAGATAAAGCTCTTCTTAGGTACACATTAGAATTAGAAGCCCTTGGAAATTGGTTGATGCTCCTCACTTTTGAATAAAGGTGCTTTGGGACCAAAAAAATAATCGACTAATTTAAGAACAGGGCTAAGAGAGATCAGAACCTAGATTTCATAGTTTATACTGGCATTTTCATATTGAAAAACTAAATTATAAATAAAAGAAACATTTATATATTCAGTGTATTTGGCAAGTAACTTGAGATTGTAGTATGATTTTTTTCTACTGAGCTATCTCCCCGGCCCTGGAGTATGATTTTTGAGGAAATGATCAAAGTTTTTGTTGTTATTGCCCTTCTCTCTGAGAGAAGGCAGAGTAAACTGTGTTGTATAAAAGAATGCTGACCTGTAAGTGGTATGGTGGATCAGGAATCTGGCTCTGCCCCAAAGGACCTGTATTGTCACCAAATCCCAGCACTACTTATCTGGCCTTAGTTTCTTCACTAGTAAAATGAAGAAGCTGAACATGATGTCTATAGAGCTTCAGACGACCTTTTATTTTGGGAAGCATGGCCTCATTCCTTCCTCTTCCACTGTTGCCAGTTGAATTCCTGAAATGCTGTGGCTTCCAGTGTTTCTGTATTAAGACCTTCCCTCTTACTAAGGGAGCATGTGTCTGCCACCTGGTAAGTCAGCAGGAACACAGTTGCAGCTCATTTGTGTTTTGAGATGAGGTCTTGGTATGCAGCTCAAACTGGCCTTGAATTCACTATGTCACCCAGGCTGGCTTCAAATTCTTGGTCATCCTTCTGGGTCAGCCTCCCAAGTACTAGGGTTACAGGCATGCACCACCACACCTGGCTAATTTCACTGATTTTAACAATTGATTTTACATTTTCTAAAGTGTTCTGCAGATAGACATTAGATGAGAGACCCATGATGCTTAGTCTTATATTCTGAATATTAACTGAGTTTTTCTTTTCTTTACTACAGGAATAGGACTTTTCCAAGTCTGCTTCAGGAAGAAAGTGCCTACCATTTCTGTGGTTTCTACACAGGTTCATGTCATCCCATAACACAGAATCAAGTGAGTTTGGGTATTTTTTTAACCTGTTGAGAATGAGCCAGGACTGATTCCTGATTTTCTCAGCCCCCTGTGTGGCTGAGGAGTACCCCACCTACTGAGTTGTGACTCAGATAACCGGATGTCCTTCTTTAGGACTGACAGCTGGGGAGCACCACTTCCTTTGATGTTTTTTTTTTTAATTTCTACCCCCGAAAGCATATTGGAGTAAATTATCCTCAGTTTCAATTTTGGTTTTTAAATCACTATTACTTTGATTATAGGCACCTAAGAAGGATAAAGATCATGATTTTATTTGTTTATTCACTCATTTTTATGGCTGGCTCAGCCCACCCAGAGGGCAGGGCTGGCGCAGCATGTGGTGCCAGGGATCGAACCGCGGTCCCTGAAGCTGCCCAAGCTTTCCCAAGCAGGCGCTTTAGACCACTGAGCCATCCCACCGGGCCCTAATATCATGATTGTAAAGCATCATTTATCTAGTCTATTTTTCCTGGCAGGGTTTATCAGCTTCCTCAACTTGTGATGGAGTAAGTCTTCATTTGTTGGTTACCTACAGTAAAAGTAGAGATTCAATGTCATCAACGGAAGTGGCTTTCCCTACTTTGTCTAGCTGTGCCTTCATCTTACTATTGCATCTCAGTCTGTAGTTATTGAAAAATTTACTTTTTAGCTGAAGGTATTGGTCCTTCAGGTTGCTCTTCAGTTTCAGAGAGGGTACCTTTCACCATCTCATTCCACATTGAGTGCAGTTGATTTAAGTTAGCTGGACCGAAAAGGGGAGATGGTCAGGCTCTGGAGAGTATCCTGGGGACACTTTAGGGTCAAGGGTAGAGAAGAGCTGGGGTGGTTTCTGGTCTTCTCTTTCTGGTTCTAGGATATCATCACATTTTGGTCCTTTCATCTTGTTTCCATTCATTGGATTGGAAACATGATTGCGTTCCTCACCTAGGACTTGTGTCTTGCAGTTGAGACTCTAGGGGAGGCTAGCACTTGCAGAGCACACTGCAGACTTCTCAGAGCAGAACCAGTTCGTCAGTTAGATCTTGTGGAACAAGTGTGGCTTGGGGAAGATTCCTATAAAGACTTAACGTTGGCTGTTGTTCTGAAGCTTGTGTGGAAGGTGTTGAGTTACACTTAATGAAAATTCAAGTAACTTACAGAAGTGTACATTACTGCTTCCAGATGCATTTGAATTTTAATTGAGATTTTTTTTTCAATTTTTTTATTGTTTAAATTTAACAATGGTTATATTACATATTTTCATCATCAGATCAGTTTAGATTAATACATATAGGTATATAAGATTGATCAAACAATTAAACGTTAACCCTTTTAAATCAACATTACTTTTTTTTTTTTTTTCTTTTGGTGGGTCATGCCCACACACTGTACTCTGTAGAACGATTGTGAGGACAATATGCAATATGTCAACTTTCAAAAAAAAAAAAGGGGAAAAGAAAGAAAAAAAAATAATTGAGATTTTAAAATTGAGATCATTTTAAGTTGTGTTAATAATTTTAAACTGTAGAAGTGAATCTTAAATTCCAATATATTAAAAAGATTAGCAAATGCAAGGAAAGTATTAAAACTTTCAGGACATAGTTTTAGAATACAGGGAGTGGAAGAAAATAGGAAAGTATGTTAGTGTGATTCAATGGGGTATTACAAAGAATGGATACAACAGCAGACAAAAGCAGTGCTTATGTTTGAGACAGCTTCTCACTATGTTACAGACTGGCTTTGACCTCTGTATGTTGCTCAGGCTGGCTTCAAACTGTTCACAGTGATCCTCCTGTCTCAGCTTCTGAAGTGTTGAGATTACAGGTATGGACCAGCACAACCAGCTATTTTTTACTTCTTTGAAAAAAAAAAATTGAGTGTGAGATAATATCATTATATTTAATCACAGCTCAACTACAAACTATGATTTTAAATACATCACTTTTTTTTTTTTTTTTTGATGTACCCAGAATTATGGCATTGCCACTTGTCAGTGGTGTTTTCTCCTGTGTTAACCAGGTGGTCCTGAACTGCTAGACTCAATCAGTCTTCCAGTAGCTGAGAGTACAGGCAAGAGTTACTTACTGCATGCAGCTAAGCAAAATATCTTTACCTCTCATTAAAACAAAAAAATCAGCATAACCCTTATAGTAATGAACATTTCCGTTTTTGTGGGTGAAGAATCTGAGTACAGCCTGTTGGGGTCTTCTGGCTCAGGTAGCAACCCCATGTTTGGGCTGGTGCTGCAGTCTCCTGGGGGCTGTGGGGAGGAGTGGCATGGGTCCCTGTGTCTTTGCTCCAACTGGGTTTGGGGGGTATCCTGGGTCCTTTGTCCCAGGCTCTGTGTCTACAGGAAAGTGCCTGCATGGCAGCACCTGTAGTTAGTCAGGCTGGCAAGAACAGGGCTGCGAGATGGAAGGCAGAACTTTACCTTCTGTTCTGAAAACTGGCTCACTGGCTTCTTTCCATGTTCTATCTATAGGAGGGAGCCTGGAGATCTAGCCTATGCCCCAGGCGTTACACCACAGAGCATACTCCAGGAGTGGGCACTGCTGCAGTGTATACTAATGTGTTTACTAAGATACATGTGTGATTTAGTATTCAGAAAGCTGAGTGAAATTTCAAGTGAGTTTGTCACTTATAGTTCTGCAAACAGAAAATGTCCGATCAGAGGTGGAGGAGCAGCTCAGAAAGAGAGGCTATCCCACACCTGCAAGACTTGGGCTTGGTTTACTCATGCACCGACCTATCCCCCACGTGCACGTGTGCACGTGTGTGCACACATATGCACATACACAGCATACCCTGTCCTTTCAAGAAAAAAGGCGAAATATAGCTTTTATCTCCATTTTCTTTTTTTTTTTTTTTTCCCCTAGTAGCAAAGGAGAGTTTGTGTTTCCTTTTTCAAATGTTAGTTTTTAGTCCTGTATAGAATTCTTCAGGTACATCTTTTTACTATGGGTAGTTAATAATATAGTATTTCTCACAAGATATACAGAAGTCTTTTCTTGTTTTGCTAAAGAAGTTATGTGCAGAGACCAGGGTTCAATACCTGGTACCACATGCCATGCCTACCCCCAAACTCTGGGTGCGCTGAGCTGGCCCCTGAGACTGGGTGTGGTGGTACATGCCTGTAATCCCAGTGCTGGGGAGGCTGAGACAGGAGGATCACTATGAGTCTGAGCTGTGTAATGAGACCCTGTACCAAATACATTTAAAAACAAAAAAGTTAAAAATATGAAGTCTTATTACTTTAATTTTACCAACTTTTCTGTGGCCAACTAAGGTAATAGGGTAAACTATAACTTCTCAGTCATTTCTAAGGGAAAAGTTGTTCTTATGGTGTTGGTTTTTGTGCAGTGTACCTTAGTATTTATTGCATTAACAGGATGTAATTGTGTGATGTCAACTTCTAAAAATTAGTCTTTCTTTGGTGAATTAGAGATATGAGAGAGAGAATGGAGAGGGGAGGGAAGGAGGGAGGCTTATAAGCGGAATTGATTTTTGTGTGCCGTGGAGGCTGGGAAGTTTTCCAGTGGGTCATCTGCAAGATGTAGTAGCAGGTGTGTGGGTGGTATGGCTCACCTCAAGTTCAGAGGTCTTGGTACCTGGGGAACCAATGGTGTAACAGTCATGCACAGGGGAAGGTCTCACTCTGGGTGTGACACCCAGAGTTCACAGGCAGGAAAGCTGAAAGTTTTGGTATTCAGGGCCCTGAAACAAGGGAAACCTGGTTCTGTTGGAAAGAACAAGAACTCATTCTTCCTCAACCATTTTTTTCTTATCCTGCTCTCTACCTGGACGGCGATTGCTTCCAGTGAGGGTAGATCTTTGCCTTCCCCATGTAATCCATTAACTCACGTGTCAACCACCTCCAGAAACACCCTCAGAGGCAGAGTCATCGGGATCACTCCAAACTACCTCACTCCCTTTTGACAGAAAAAGAAAGGCTCAGTGCCTGGTGAGAGTAATCTATGCTCTACTTGCTGTTTGAGTGTCCTTTAAACTGGTCATGTTGACACCTGCCTACAGTTAGTCATCACACCTGGAAAGGGATTTCATAGTTTCTTTTGTAACACTTGTGTTGGGAGATAGCACAGTTGTGTTGCTCAAAGTGGCACTTGGCCTGGTTGGCATTACCTATGAGTTAAGGTGTAAGATCTGTGTGTAACATGCACAGATTGTATCTCCTCAGTAAATTGAGTTGACTGAGAAAAGCCTGTTTTCAAAAACTATTAGATTCAGCATTTCTACTTCTCAAGTATATGCAAAATACTATATTTAACTGTGGTGTTTAATTGTAATTATTTGTGAGTTACTGTAAACAACAGACAGGTTGGTAGACCATGAATTCTTGCTGGATGTACAAGTTGTATCAGCCAGCTTTCCATTAGTATAACTAGGGGCTGGGGTTTGGCTCAGTGGTAAAATGTTTGCCTAGCAAACTGGAAGCCCTGGGTTTGATCCTTGGCACCAAAAACAAAAAAACAAAAAATAAGCCTCCCATTACTATAACTAATACCTGAAATGAATCAACTTAAAAAGAGAAAGGAGCTGTTTTGTCTTGAGATTTCAGAGGCTTCAGTCCCTCACCCACTGGCCCTGTGGCTTGGGGGCTGGTAGCAAGTGGGCCCAGGAGCACAGGAAGCTGCTCCTCATGGCCACTGGCAACAGAAAGGGAAGAGGAAAGTCTGGGCACCCAGTGCCCTCTCAGGGCACACCTAGTGCCCTGAATTCTTCCAACTGCCCCACCTCCTTAAGTCCAGGAACAGGCCTTGAGGGACACTCAATATCCAAACCATTGCGTAATAGACTGTATGGAAGTGGATGTCAAATGAGTAGGGTTTTTGTGCAGTGTACCTCTGCATTTATTGCATTAACAGGATCTGATGTGCAAACTAAGCATGATTGTAAGACTTGTTTGGTACACATGATAGGCTGAAAAGTATATTCTTATTTTGCAATGAATATTTTTCTTAAAAGAAATTGTTGTCTTGATTATAAGAAAGGAGAGAGTAGAAGCACCATCCTTTGTTTTGAGCTGGTAGTCAAGAACAGTGCTATATGCCTATAATCTTAGCACTGTGGAGACTGAGGTAGGAGGATCACCTCAAGTTTCAGACCAACTTGAGCTACATAATGAGTTCAAGGCCAGCCAACCAGATCTTGAATTGAGCTGATAGCTTTGTATGTAAATTACTTTTTTTTTTTTTGGATCTTGTAGGGAAGGTCTACAGGTGTTCAGGGTCTCACTGCTAGACTGGACTCATAGTGATCTGCCTATTTACAACCTCCTGAGAGCTGAGATTACAGGCACACACCACCACACATAGTCTCAATTGCCTTTTCAGCATGCCCCAGGGGTGGGGCTGGCATGGCAGACTGAGGAATCCAACCTCTGGCCTCTGCTCCTGCTTATAGGGGCTTTAATCCACTGAGCTATTTGATTGGCCCTTTACTTTGTTTTTGTTATGAAAATTTTTGAGATTGGATAAATTGAGGCTAAATTTTAGGCTTTAGATTCAGTGATGAAAATGGCCTTTTACATATAGTTTAGGAAAAATATCAACCAAGAATCATAGTCTTTGGAGAATGTCTGCTTCCTAGGAACATCCATTGAGAGTTTCAAAAGTTCAGGGAAGAGGACTAAACTCAGCAGTAGTGTGTAGGTTTGGGAGTATGAGGCTCTGAGTTGAGTTCCCAGCACTTGCTTTCCAGAGAGACAACAACCAAGTTTAGGAAAATGAACTCAATATAATATAAATGAGCTCATGATAATAAATAGTGTGAAGTTTAAATTGCAAGGTATAAAATGTTCTCATTAGAAAAGATAAGTTATAAAAGTGTTACTAAATGGAATATTAAGATCTAAAAATTTAATTCTTTTCCTTAATTTCAAGAAATGATAATGTAATTTAGGATCTGGTGAGGGTAGGGTAGAGATATACACAAAAGTAAAAATGCCCAGTGCACCCAAAGCCCAGGTTCTGTCTCTGGTACAGCACTGCCAAAAAGAAGAAGAAAGATTGAGTCGGAATCACTGATAATTTTAATGCTTTTATCCACTGCTGTGGACCTTTGTATGCTCATATCATTGAATTGGTTTTCAACCTGAATATTCCCAGTTGGCATTTGTTTGGGGGAAGAATGTTGCAGTGACATGTATTAACAGTGTGAAAAAAGCTTGTGCAGGCTACTGGTAGTAGACGTGAGGGGGAAAGTCTATAAAGTAGTGACTCTTGGGAAGGTCTCTGGCTTCATCTTGGCATTGCTGCTAATAGCTATTTGCCTTAGGACTGATTTTCTAAGTTCATCATCTTTATTCATCTGAAAAATGATTGTATTAATTGTACACAGAAGTCTCAAAGGATTCCTGTGATAGCACTGCAAAGGGCTTAAGATGGTTCCTGGCATGAGGCAAGAAACTGGTAGAGTTGCTTTAGCTGCCTGCCATTTGTCCCTACAAATGTCAGTCTTAGTCATTTTTACCTCTGCAGTTTTAAGGGCTGGATATAGAAAGAATAATGTCCACAGCTAAAAATTTATGTTCTCTAACATTCACTTGTCAGGTTACATGTTTCATTAGCATAATGTGTTTTTGAAAAGTGAAATAAAGTTTGCATAAGAAAATAGGAGTTGATGGGCCTGGCGGGATGGCTCAGTGGTCTAAAGCGCCTGCTTGGGAAGGCTTGGGTGGCTTCAAGGACTGCAGTTCGATCCCCGGCACCACATGCTGCGCCAGCCCTGCCCTCGGGGCGGGCTGAGCGGGCCATAAAAATGAGTGAATAAACAAAGACTCTGAAACAAGAAAAAAATAAATAAATAAAATAAAGAAAATAGGAGTTGAAGTATTGCCTAAATTGTTGACTTCGACAGAAGAGGAAGTAGAAGAAATGAATGTGCTTAGTTTTCACTTGATGTAAGGAGCTATTTAGTGGTCACTAAAGGCTTAAAAAAAAAAACATGGGAATATTAAGATGTCATGTTTTCATTTTCCTTTTAAATTTTATTGCGCACTAGTCACCTTTTGTGCTGGCGTGGCTTTGTGCTGATGTATCAGACAGGATGGGGAGGAGAGATGTACATATCTTCCCAGGCCTGTGCAGGCAGTGTTGGGGCACCCGGGATCCTGGCTTGGGGCTCAGCTTAGGAAGGTCTCTGCTAAAGGGTATCTGTACATGTGCTCATACAGTTGTTCAGTGGTTATGGCTACTTAGCAGCATCTTCATGAAGCTGGTCTCCTCCTCCTCTTAGAAAAACGATTCTGCCTAAGTTAAGAGGAATGCAGAATTTAGGGTGCCTCCTACTTGTGAACTTCATACCCTTCTTTAGTGGGACAGCATGCACATGCCAGAGCTCATTTTTTATGCTTTATGTAAAATGAAAAAATCATAATTTGAAGCATGTTAGACAATATATATAGAGAGAAGACAAGAAATGGAGGAAAATCTGACCTAAGCTCCGAAACCATTTTGTTAATTCTTTATTAAGTATTGGGAGAGGAATGTCTTTAAAACTTGTTTAGAAATGATAGATTCAGGAGTTTTTGACTGAAGGAATTTATCTATTTTCTATCTATCTATCTATCTATCTATCTATCTATCTATCTATCTAGGTATCTATCTATGTATCTATCTATGTATCTATCTATGTATCTATCTATATATCTATCTATGTATCTATCTATGTATCTATCTATCTATCTATCTATCTATCTATCTATCTATCTATCTATGTATGTATGTATCTACCTACCTACCTACTTACCTACCTACCTACCTATTGTAGCAAGAATCAGTTTCATGACCTCAAGCTTGCCAGGTAGGCACTGTGCAGTTTAGCTATAACCCTGATTCTGAAGCAGTGATTTTTGTGAATATGTGTATACATTTATGTGCTGAGTTAAAGTATGAGTTAATGAGTTATTTCAAAACATAATAGGGTAAGAAGTACATATTATTTTTGCCCCCCCTTTTTAGCTTAATCATAGTTTTTGTTTGTTTACTTTTTAATTTTAATATAAACACTAGGTTATTTTGAATTGGCTATGGTGATCAACACTCTGGGAGCTGAGGTAGGAGGTAGGAGGATTGCAAATTCTAGTTCAGCCTAAGCAATTTAGCAGTGTCTGACAGGCAAGGAAAGGCTAGAGGTGTAGTTGGATGCGAAGGTCCTGAGTTCAATGCCTAGTGCCTCTCACACCCCCATTAGGATATTTTGATTCTTTACTCTTTTAAATACCCAAAATTGCCCATGGCCATCCTTCTATTTCCTCTTCCCCATAGCTTTTGACCTTTCAACTTGTTACATGTTTTATAGGAAACAAATCACATTTATTTTTCCCTTATAATTATATAATTATCTAATCTGAGAAATGTCTCAAAAAGAGCCATAGGAATATACATTTTATAGTTACTGCTGAACCATTGTTTAAAGTTCAAACTCTTTTGAGATCCGAATTATGATTTATTTTAAGAAATTAGTGTCTTTTGTCAACTTTAGTAGGTAATCCTAATGCTTTGCTCTTTCTGAGTATTGAGCCTTGAGGAATATGAGGTGTGTGTGTGTGTGTGTGTGTGTGTGTGTGTGTGCGTGTGTGTGTGTGTGCACACGTGCGCATGCATGTGGGTGCAGATGCAGAGCTCATCAGGAAAAAGCTTTTACACATTCTGTCAGAGAGCAAGCTGTCCATGAAAGAATGCTGCTGCATGCCTCATTGTTAGGAAGGTGTGACAGTAGATTTAGACCAGCGGTTCTCAACCTGTGGGTCACGACCCCAGTGGGGGTCGACTGACCAAAACACAGGGGTCGCCTAAAGCCATTCTGGATCATAACTAGCAAAATTGCAGTTTTGAAGTAGCCACCAAAATTATTTTTTGGTTTGGGGTCACCGCAACATGAGGAACTGTATTTCGGGGTCGTGGCATTAGAAAGTTTGAGAACCACTGTCAAGATTAGATTCTTTTACATGCACTTGTCTTTATCTCCTCTTTTCTTAAGATCACACTTCGTAGTTTTCATTTCCTGCACCTGCTAAGTAATGGCTCTGCTTGAGGAATTTCGTTTTATAATGGCATGGATATATTTGAAATCTACCCACTCCATCTGAATAATAGCTAATAATAATAATACTAATAGTAGCTAGGCATTTACTGCTTCTTGGGTTTTTGAAACAAATATTACATTATTTATTCTTTATTCTCTGAGCTATAGAGTCTACTATTATTCTAATTTTGTGCTATTAGAAGCAGCGGGAAAATTTTCATGTAATATTCCTGTTTTCTTATCGTTATCTCACCCTGCTGGAATAAATACTGCATCCTTTTCCACAACAACAGCAGGAGTCTTATAGGGAAATCCATATAGTTTCTGAACGATGTATTTATATACTAAGTCTATATTTTTATTTTCTTTTACTGAAGTATAAATAAGAGCTGCACCATACAGAAGATAATTTTGAAGACATCATAACTAAACCACCTGTCCGAAAGTTTGTACATGAGAAAGAAATAATGGCAGAAGATGATCCAGTCTTTCTTAGGAAGTTACAGTCTCTTTTAGCAAAGCAACCACCAACTGCAGCTGGAAGGCCTGTGGATGCTTCACCACGTGTCCTGGGAGGCTCCCCTCAAACATCAGACAGATCTGTGTCATCCAATGTTGCCAGTGTGTTACCCATCCCTGCTGGGTCAAAGAAAATTGACCCAAACATGAAAGCTGGAGCTACAAGTGAAGGTGTCCTGGCAAATTTTTTCAACAGTTTATTGAGTAAAAAGACTGGCTCTCCTGGAGGGCCTGGTGTCAGTGGTGGTAGCCCTGGAGTTGGGGCTGGAGGTGGAAGCAGCGGTTTACCACTATCTGCCAAAAAATCAGGCCCAAAGCCTGTTATGTCAGATGTCCATGCAGAACTAGACAGAATTACACACAAACCAGTTTCAGTTTCTCCTGCAACACCTTCATCTCCTACAGAAGGTGAAGCCTCTTGAAAATATCCAATAAAGCCATTTATTCAACAACAACAACAAAAAAAAGAAGCAGCAGGAGAATCAGCTCGTCCAAGGTCAGGATTAGGAAATGGCAGGGCCAAGATGAGAGTTGAAGAGTGTGGCTCCAGACAGCCCTGTGCTTCTGCCTCTCCGCATCCGAGGAAAGATGTTGCTCACTTCTTAAAGGGACACTGAGCATTTTTATTACACCTGTATTTAAATTCATTTTTATTACACCTACACTTAAATTTTATATTTGAAAACAGTTGTTGATGATTCATTATATAAAACAGATTTCAAAATTTTATTCTGTTTGACAGAGAAAGTAAGAAAAGGGATAGCAGTACACAGCATTTAGAGTAGAATGATTTGTTCTATCTTCTCTGACTCTGTTTTGGGGAAGAAAGTATTGATTGTACTCAAAGTCCAAGGTTTGCTATCGTTCTCATATTTTTGATGCGTAGCGTGTTAATTTAATTTATTTGTTTCTTCTGGAGGTTTCATGTCTACCTAGAAACATGGCTGTTCATATTTACCTTTTAGCAGAAAGTTTTTTTGGAAACAGTGATCCTGATGCCAGGTATTAAGAGCAGAAGTACTGCCTGACCTCTGGGCAGTTGAATGTTTTTAGGTGCCTGCCCACCACCTCTTTTTCTGGAGTTGCCTGTCTGCAGCTTTTGTTTCTTTCCACTCAAGGATTTTCTCAGATTCTGTGATCACAAGTGATGGATGGGTTCACCTGGCCTGCAGGCCCCAAGACCATCTCCTTGGTTGTGCTGTCCCTACTGGGAAGAAGAAACATGATTGCCACATTGTCAAGGGTCCCCCATTGTCACAGGCCCTTCTTGGAAGAGGCAGTTTCGTGTTCACATGGACATTCCTATGTAGTGCTGGGAAAAGGCAGTTTCTCCACACAGGTTGTATGGGAAGAAAATAAATAGTATGGTATCCCCACAGACCCACTGCCCACATGAAAGCTATGTGGATTTTATGTTTTAATATATTTTGAATTTAACTAATTGGGCCAGGCGTGGTGGCGCACACCTGTAATCCCAGCACTCGGGAGGCTGAGGCAGGAGGATCAGTGTGAGTTCGAGACCAGCCTGGGCTACGAAAGTGAGCTCAAGGCCAGCCTCAACTGCATAGCGAGACCCTGTCTCAAAAAGACAAAAAAAAAAAAAAAAAGAATTTAACTAATTGAAGTCAAGCTTTTTCTTTTCTATATGTAGGTGTTGAAATTTTATGCAAATTTCCTTTGCCTATCTCATAGTTGATAAGTTTGGACTGGGGATATAATTTAGGTCTTAACTTAGTAGGAAAAGGCGTATGAATCTAACTGAACTTTTAACAGTTATATCTTGTAACTTTTAAAGAAACAATGGGCCTTTTAAAAAATGCGGACTCTTTCTGGAGTATATTCCAGCAAAAAAAAGTGCACTGACTTTATTCATCTTCTTTACATTTCCTGTAGTTTATTGTACTCCTACTCTCAGGAATGTCTGGGGCTTTAAAAAATAACAGAAGTAGCCGGGCGTGGTGGCTCACGCCTGTAATCCCAGCACTCGGGAGGCTGAGGCAGGAGGATTGGTGCGAGTTCGAGACCAGCCTGGGCTACAAAAGTGAGCTCAAGGCCAGCCTCAACTGCATAGCGAGACCCTGTCTCAAAAAGACAAAAAAAAAAAAAAAAAAAAATAACAGAAGTACCTACTATAGAATGAATAGAAAAGAGGGTTAGAGATATAGGTTAGTGGGACAGCACCTGCCTAACAAGTGTGAGGTTCTGAGTTCAATTCCTAGCACCAAAAAACAACAACCCCAGAATTGACAGGAAGGCATGTGTATAAAGGTGGATAATGTCCATGCACATACTTCATACTTTATGAGATAAAGTTCCTCCATTTTTGTTGACCTTGATGGTGACAGTATAATAAAGTTTTTAGGACTATGTGGTTTAAGGGAAAGATCTATGCAATACAACCCAAATTTTCATTTTTGGTAAGATGAGAAAATTACATGGTTCCGTACTTGTTTATGTGTATGTTTTTGGAAAGGAGTGTGGTACTGCTCAACTCTTTTTGAAAGCAGTTTTGACATTTTACTTTACTTCAATGTACATAGCTAACAAATAGGGTATTTTTAACAAATAGGGTATTTTTTTTTTTTTTTTCCTAAGAGTACTGCTTTATTATGTGACATGTGAAAGGTAATGATGCAGTAACTCCAGACAGTCATGGTAAGTAGTTTGCATTGAATTTCCTCAGTCTATGATTTATAGCTGTTTTTTTTTTTTTTTTAAAAAAAAAACAACACTTAAGACCTACACATTAGCCGAGCGTGGTGGCACACGCCTGTAATCCCAGCACTTGGGAGGCTGAGGCAGGAGGATCGGTGCAAGTTCGAGACCAGCCTGGGCTACAAAAGTGAGCTCAAGGCCAGCCTCAACTGCATAGCGAGACCCTGTCTCGAAAAGATAAAAAAAAAAAAAAAAAAGACCTACACATTGCATTTGTTTGTTTCTTTATTGTTTTAATGTTTGGGTTAATTTTTTTTTTTATCCTATTTTAGAAAGTCTGTTTGTCATCTTGACTTTTTACAGAGTGCCTAGACCAATTTTCTTGTAACTATTTGTATTCTTTATTTGCTTCTTCCTGGAATCATCCCAGTGAGGTTAGAAACTATTCCTGTCATAGGAGTCAGAGCCACAGGGGATATGAAAAGATATTCCCAGGGAATTGGACAGTGACTGGAAGTAGGCTGTACTTGAGGTTAACAAAGGAGAGGTTCCTTTCAGATGTTGGAAAAAGAATAAGAAAGAAAGAGCCTGAAGGGAATATGCACATGGCCTGGAGGCACAAGCAGCAGGTTACTGATAAAGAGGAAAAGGGCTGGGAATCACAGTCCCTGCCTCCTGACGGCTTAGATACTCTCCTGGGTTGGCTGAGTGCTCAGCTGAGTGAAGAAACACCTTGGGATTTTCCACTCAGCCATGGAAGGCATGTTGGGCCCACATCAGCTTAGCTGCTGTTGGAGAAGCAAAAGATGTTACATGTATTAGGCCTTTTGTAGACATGTTATGAGGCTTTTAGTGTAAGAACTGTATACGTGTAGTACTAATATTGTGTGTTGTTTCTTGCTAATATCAAAGGACAAATTTGAAGCAATGACACACAGTGTACTGTGGCTCTGTGTGCTCTAGGACAATTGGAGGTGCTTTGACAGGAAGCATTTGGGTATTGTAGTGGGAAGAAAGGCAGAACCCGATTCTGGGTTCCAATCCTTTGTGTTCACATTAGTGAGGTGATCCAGTTCAAGTCCCTCAGCCTCCCACCATTGCCCCTTTGTGCTGGTGACACCCTCTGCTGTAGGAAAAGGAGCTGGACGGGCGTCCCTCAGTGCTGGATGCAGAGCCTGCCACAGGGGCATGCTTGTCAAACATAGTGTCCTGGTAGGAGTTATCTTGAAGCTTGAGTTAAGTAGCCAAATGCATGTGAAGTCCCTGTGTAAAGAATAAATTATTACACAGAAAAGTTAGCCAGTGGCTAGGAAATGAAACATGGGTGGGTATAAAGCTATGTGATATTTCTATTCATTTACATTGTAGAAATCCTGCAAGAATGTTCTAAGAAGTACTATTCAGTACTAAAAAAATAACATTTCATTTCAGAAATCTGCTTTTTCTTTTATTTTATTTTTTATGTTATGGCCAGCTCAGCCTGCTCTGAGGGAGGGGCTGGTGCAGCATGTGGTGCTGGGTTTGAACCTTGCTCCTTGTGGTTGCCTAAGCTTGCTTAAGGAGATGCTTTAGACTGCTGAGCCATCTCACCAGCCCCCAGAAATCTGCCTTTTAGGAAAATAGAATTTATAAAATAAAAAAAAAGTGTGATAACCATTTTTATTTCTATGTATAGAAGATTGATTCCTTTGATTTCTCAGAGCTGGACACTAAAACCAGCATGTTTTTAAAAGTATATTTATGGCATCAATGCTTTCCCTTTTGATGTAACATGGAGAAATTTATTTTATTTTTGAACATTTCTTATTTTTTAGAAAGCTGGTCACAGTTTTTGCAGTTTGACAGTAGGGAAAATATCTAGGTCACAGGGATTATTATTGTTACCTGTTGCAGATTTTTCTGTTTGATGTATGGGACATGATGTATAAAAACAGCTTGGAGGAGTATCTGTTAGCATTACACACCAATGAGGAATTCATTTCATGCTTGATTGTCTCCCTGTAGGGAAGTCCAATTTTAACCTGCATCATCAAGGTAGAGGCTAGGGCTGAGAATTATATTGACAGACCAGCAGGAGGAAAACAGGCAGCTGTGTTTAGTGTATTTCATGGCCCAAGTGCCTAAGTGAAGGAAGTAAAGACTTCAAGAATCAGTTGCATTCTGCAGTATCTGTGAACTCAGTTAATCTTTCTATTCACAGTACTAAGATTTTTATTTATTTTTTTTAAAGAATTTTTAAAAAATTATTTTATTTATTTTTCTCTTGTTTCAGAACCTTTGTTTATTCACTCATTTTTATGGCCGGCTCAGCCCGCCCCGAGGGCAGGGCTGGCGCAGCATGTGGTGCCATGGATTGAACTGCAGTCCCTGCAGCCGCCCAAGCTTTCCCAAGCAGACGCTTTAGACCACTGAGCCATCCCGCCGGGCCCAGTACTAAGATTTTTAAATTAAAGGCTGATGTTACTTGTTAGAAAAAGATGACTGGCTTATTGTAGTGATACAGAGAAAAGACTGAAGACCAGTTGGTGTCCCTAGAAGTGGTGAATTATAGACAGAACCTGGGAAGGCCTGCCTTCTGTTGCTCGGGATTCTTGGAAAGCTAAGGCCTGCAGCTTTAGGGGGGAGCTCCGCCTGTGGGTACACTGTCCTTGAATTATAGGCAGAGCCCAGGGAGGGCTGCCTTTTGTTGCTCGGGAGCCTCAGAAAGCTGAGGCCTGAAGCTTCAGGGGGGAGCTCCGCCTGTGGATACACTGTCCTTGAATTATAGACAGAGCCCAGGGAGGGCTGCCTTTTGTTGCCTGAGATTCCTGGAAAGCTGGGCCTCAAGGTTGCTGATGGCGGCTCTTCCCATGGATGCCCTGTTCCTTGTTTATCTGCTACGTGACACCAAAGGTTGCCTCCTCTCCTGCTTAAAGTATTATTTGTTAGTATAAGCATAAGCTACATGCCTGGACATGTCTGTAATATGCTGTGTCTATTAAAGTAGTGACGTATATACTCTTTAGCCATTTTTTTAATGCTAAATAAAAAAAAAAGAGCCTTCTGAGGCTCTGGGCTTACTGAGGAAGAGAAATCTCGGTGAGTCCTCTGAAACTACATTCATAGGGTCTTCTCGATATAGGACTGAGATGGGAGGAAGCATGCACATTAGATTGTACCAGTAAATCAGACAAGAGATGCTAAGTGAGGAGGTCCTGAATCAGTTTGGTGTGGTGAGAGAAAAAAAGAACATGTACACGGTACTCCTTTAGTATGTGAGCCTTTTGGGTGTGGAGCTTGAGGAAGAGAAGGGTGAAGTGACACCCTTGGGAATGCTAGGTAACTGCCAGCTTTCGGCCTGGCTGGTCAGAAGGTGCTGTACCTTTCCACCTGCATAAGAAGTACAGGAGTAGGAACAGATTTTTTTTTTTAATCAGTTTATTTTTTTTAAAAAATTATTTATTTATTTATTTATTTTTTTCTTGTTTCAGAACCTTTGTTGTTTATTCACTCATTTTTATGGCCGGCTCAGCCTGCCCCAAGGGCAGGGCTGGCGCAGCATGTGGTGCCGGGGATCGAACCGCGGTCCCTGAAGCCAACCAAGCTTTCCCAAGCAGGCACTTTAGACCACTGAGCCATCCCGCCGGGCCCCAGTAGGAACAGATTTGGGGGAGAAAAATAATGTCTCAGTTTTTTAACAATGGTTTGTTTTTATTTTTTTATGTATTTGGTATAGCGTCTCACTATGCTGCTTGCAATTATAGTGATCCTCCTGTTTTCAGTCTCTTCAGTGCTGGGATTACAGATGTGTGCCACTATGCCCTGACTTGGTGGCTGGCTCAGTGCAGCCAGGGGAAAGGCCAATGTGGCCTGTGGTACAGGGATCGAACCCTGGTCCCTGTGCTTGCCTAGTAAGCAGGTTCTTAGTCTGCTGAGCTGTCTTGTTGGCCCATGACTTGTTTTTAAAAATAATTTCAGTCTTGTAAGAAAGTTGCAAAAATAATACATAGAACATCCATGTACTATTTATCCAAAATTGCCTAAATTTGTCTAATGTTTGCCTTTTGTCTTTTTTGTACCAGGACTTGAACTCAGGACCTTGTGCTTGCTAGGCAGGTGCTTATGCTGCTAAGCTATCTCCTTTTTTGTCCTGAGTACATTATTATTCATTGGCATAAGAAAAGTTTCTGTGTGTGTGTTTATAAATACACATGCAGGTATTTATAAAATCTGTGTTTTAATTGGGCAATTTCAAAAGTTACACTGAATCCAACCTAGCCCTTTAGCCCTAAATATCAGTGCAGATTTCTCCAAATGTGGATAGTCTCTTAGCAGGCCGTGCTTCAATAGATTTAGTATTGTTATATTACCTTAATCCACCATTTTTCAGAGTTATTATCTAGTCAGATGTAGCAATTTTCATCAGCAACATATTGAAGGAGAGTAAGTTTTTGCTAAACGTGGGGTAATAGGAAGCCATGAATTCATCTCAATAATAAATAAAATTTGAAGACGTAAGTGAAAGGGCTGTTACAACAGTAGAGTGCTGACTGATAACTGGAAATATGGAGAACAGTAGAGGGGAAAGCATAAATCATTCTTTTACAACCATAATAAAGACTGAGTCAGGCAGGTATCATCATTGGATAGTACACACAGGGAATGAAATTTGGTGAGGAGTGGTGGCTTTTATTTTAATTGCCTTAAAGTGTCTCCCTGTGCACAAACTGCTTATTAGTGTTGGGGAAGGGCAGTAAGCATATAGTGGAGAAATCAGGCAATAGATGGACGGTCACAAGCTACCCCACAGACTGTTCAAGACCTCACCACTGGGCCTGTGTTGTGATGGCTTCTGTGTTCCTCTACATGCCCCATTGTTCTTTTGAGCGTTTCATCATTTTGGTCCTTTATAGTAAGGATCATCTTGTGCCCAGTGCGCCACTAAGTCATTTCTCCTAGAAATTAGAAAGTAGGATATATGCATAGTGAGTTCATTGCTGCTGCGTGTGTTTACTTCTGGGCTCCTTCAGAGAGTGAAGCTGGAAGCTGTATGAGTTTTTATGCATGTACACCTATCACTGTATGATTTTCTCATATGTGCTTAGGTTACATGGGTATGTTAGAGATATGACTTAAGCTTTTTAGAAATATGAATTTACATTGACACCTCCAATTCCCTTTTGGTATAATGACTACCTGGCTTTCAGTAATAGCAGCATTTTTACTTTTCTGCTCTAAATGAATGTTCTCTAAGATGGTTTCAGAATTATTTCCTTTATGTTATTTAAAACTAAAACCCAAAAGCTCTATACTTTGACAGATAATCAGCCTTTCTGTTCTCTGGTTTATTTGTTCAAGGTTTCTATATATTCTGGCCCAAGAGATAACATACTATCTGCTTAAAAGCTTTGGCACTTAGCTGTGGTCCCTGAAAAGTACTTGGAAACCACCGTATGTCAGCTTGCAGAGGTGGTTGTCACTTCCTTTCCTGTGTGTGGACTGGTTTGTTTACCCGGTCTTCCATCTTTACTGTTCAGGTAGCGTCTTGTGGCTTATAGCTCTGCAGTGCTGTGGTGCATAACCTGGTCCTCTGTGCCTCTTGGCACCTTTGGGGGACCTGGAGTGGGGCTGTTGACCCAGCCAGGTGAGCAGGCTCCGTGGGGGTGCTGCAGTCCCCTCAGCAGTGGAGAGGGAGTGCCTGTTGCTCGAAGCTTCTCCATGAGGGTATTGTCAGGCTTCTGAATTTTCACCAATCTGAAGGAAGGAGAAATAGTACCTTACTTTTGTTTTAATGGATGCTTTCTGATACTGAAGTTCAGTGTCTTTTTGCATCTTTACATATGTGTACATTTACACATAAATGGAGAGATGCCTTTTCATCTCTTTTCTCAGGAGTTTTGGATTTTAATTATGAAGCTCTATGTATGTTAGTCTTAATTCTTTAACTGTAGTACATATTGCAGATATTTTCTCATTTGTCTTTTAATCTTGCTTGGGTGATTTTTACTACTCAGAGCTTTTTAAAATTTTATCTTTATGTAATAACATCTATTAATAATTTCTGTTATTACCCTGACATTTGAGGAATGGAAGAAATGTGAAATAAATTTATTGTGTTTTGATGGGAAAGGAATGAGGTGTTCTATACTAAGGGTAATTTTCTGTGCTGTATTTACCTCTCTACTTTCATATTTGCTTGCTTGCTTGCTTTATTTATTTAGTACAGGTTCTACAGGGTTTCATGACACAAGTTGGACTCCTAATGGTCTTGTTTTCAGCCTCCCAAACATTGGGATTATAGGTGCACATCACCACACACAGCTTAAAGCGCCTCAGCACACCCTAAGGGCAGGGCCATCGGGGCATACTAGGGATCAAATACACTTTTACATTCAAAGCCTGAACTAGAAAAATCTTACCATTTCATTTATGTATTATAGAGAATAACTTACTTTGCTTTCAATTATTTTATTGTAGAAAATTTTGAATATTCATGTAGTTAATATGCATATGCCTGTCCCAAGCTTCAGTTATTATGGAGTTTTTCAAACTATAGTACAAAATGCCTCCTTTGTGGGTCTCTAGTCAGTCACCATGAATTCGCTTTGCAAAGGGGAAGTTTGGACTGGCTCAGCAGGGGTTGGCTGGCTGGCTTCTCAGACTCTGCCTCTTTGAGTGGTCCTGGGATTGGAGCTGCTCCCCTCTGGGCTCTTGTCACTCCACTTCTCCACAGATCTCAAGTTCGTGGAAAAGAAATGAGCATGGTCACAGGCCAGAAAGACTAATGGCATTGCTGTAGTCAGCATAATAATTGAAGAGGCTTACCTAATTGATGCATTGAAAGTTGTATCTCTTACTTCAAGATGGATGCTAGCTAACTACCTTGTTTGTTTTTAATTCCATGATTCAGTGTTACTAGACTAAAACCAGCAAACGTACTATGTCAGTTAATCATAAGATAGTTTACTTTTTGCCAGCCAAAGTAACAGAAAATACTAAGAAGCTTCCATTTGCCTAATAAAATTTTCTTTGTAATGTAGTTATTTCTATATGAAATCATGTTGCTTGTTTTGATAATTTGCATAGAAATTGTTTTATGAACTCAGTATATTAATTTTCAGTGTATCAAGAGCCCCTAATTAGTTTGGAGGAATGATTAGAGCTGACAAGAGCTCTGGAACCTCTTCATTTTATTTTTAAGGACTTGTTATTTGAAGTAGCATTCTTTGTACCCAGGTTGGACTGGTAGTCATCCTCCTATTTCAGCCTCCCCAGCTCTGGGATTTCAGGTGTGCACCACTATGTCTGGTTTTGGTGACTGCTCTGAGGTGGAGTGGTATGACATGTGGTAGGGGTTACCACAGGTGCAACCCAGGTCCTTTCACTTGTCAGGCAGGTGTAGAGAATGCTGAGCTATCTTCAGCCCTGGAATAACATTCTTGATGGGCTGACAGTACTGCATTAGAGTTGTAGAATAGTGTTTCCTTGCAGCTGGAGTAGAGGCTGGTCTGATTGCTGGTAGTCATGTGCTTAGAGTCTCAGTGCTTTTCTGGAAGTACTGTAACACAGGCAAAAGTGAGTTCATCTGTGTTTGTAGATGGCTTTCCTAAGCCCAGGGTGGCTTCTTCCATCACGGAACAGCAGTGGTGGTGATGGTGGTAGTGCCTTCTGACGGGCTGCAAGGAGTGTTGCTGTGTGCACCTCTAGCCATTCTGCCCCGTGCCCATCTCATGACACTGACTGCATGGGCTCAACATCACCTTTTGCTTGTGGTTTCCATTTTTGGACCTGTTTTTAGGTATTTCTGCTTTCAGCTTATGATGTTGTTCATTCCTTTCCTGAAATTATAGACTGTCAAAAAAAAAAAAAAACCAACCTTGTTTTTCTGATAGTTCACCAAACTAATGATAAAACATGAACTTTTTGTAATTAACATTAGCCCTATGTACTGGAAGGGTTCTACTTTTGTGGATTTGGAATATAAACTGTAATTTCAGGATTAGCTTATAATAAAACAGGGGTTCTTTATTTGTGGGAATGGTATTCCTGATTAGAAAACAGCATGATAAGTAATTGGTTGTACACTACTTGCCAAAAGCATGACACACGCTGTGGGGGTGTTCTTTATATCATTAGACTGCTTCCCCCAGATTCGTGTTAATTCGGGTTTATACACTTTCTTCTGCTACCTAGAGGGTCTGTAGGTTGGTGGTGGTACCACATTTTTTCTTTTATTCTACAGTTTGTTAAAAAGTCTGAGTGAACATATTTTTCTTTTTGGAGTCTTATTTTTAAACTAATATAAAGAAAACTCTACGTGTGGAAACAGAAATGAAATAAAAATAGCTAACTGAAGACCTCAAGCCTGCAACAGGCTTACCTTTATTTCTGTGGGGTGATTGTGAGTTTATTTCTCTTGCTTGAATGTCAAGTTCATGCTATCAAAACAGAAACTCTCTGGGTCCATTTCTAGGCTTCTCTTTTAATATTGTTGTGGAATGAGAAGCTTTATTTTAATGTTAGATGTTTACTTTAACAGTTATACTCTTGTCAAGTTTGAAAATTTTGTTGTGATAGGCTATAGATCTAATTAAATTCTGTGGTTTGCGAATGATATTAAATATTAAATGTTCTACATTTTAAATTTGGTAAAATATACTTACCCTTAAAATTGTCATTTTAACTCTGTTTAAGTATACTTAAATACTTGTAATGGTACAAGTGTGTTTCTACCACTGAAATTGTTCTATAACTATTACCTTTATTTACAGAACTGTTTCATTCCAAACAAAAACTACGCATTAACCAATCCTTCCTCATTCCCATTTTTTCTTGATCCTGGTAACCCCTCTTCTATATTTTATCTCTAGAAATTTGTCTATGGTAGATATTTCATATAAGTTTGATCCACTGAACTATCTCCCTGGCCCCCAATTTTTAAATTTTTTTTTTAAAATTTTGAGATATAGTCTCCTTATGTTGACCAGGTTGGCCTAGAACTTGGAATCCTCCTGCATCAACCTTCTGAGAAAATTGAATTACAGGCATTATACATGGAAAGTGAATGTTCAGTCTAGCTGGTTTCTGGTTATCCTATTAACTTTATGAAAACTATTTTTTCCCAATATACTCACCATAGTCAAACACAGTATTGGAGATTTAAGTAGAAATATACTGCAACAACAAATTAAATTATAAATGCAAAGATTTCCAAGAAATTTTTTTTGTAGGAATTCATATATCTTAAAAAACTGTTTTTGAAAATGTATTGTATAGCTCGGACTTGCAGTGACCCTCCTGCCTCAGCCTCTCCAGCTCTAGGATTGCAGGCATGCACTGCCACACCTGGAATCAGTGGCTAGCTTGGTATGAGGCCAGCATGACATGTAATACTGGGGGATTGAGTCTGGGTCCTTGCCAGGCAGGCACTTAGATCACTGAGCTAGCTCCCTGGCTCCATTTTCACCTTTTAAAAGTTAGTCCCAAATTAGCTTATCCATCCACTACATGAGTCAATACACAGAATAGATGCTTCCTTACAACGCCCTTATTTTTTCCTCATGAATATAAATCCTTATAAAAATGAACAGTATCCAAATTTGTTTTATCAATATCTTGACGCATTTACTCTTTGCTTGCATTATTTTAAAATAAATTGTTGGTGAATATTGTAGTAGGAGTGTGTGTGTGTATGTCTAGCAGCAGACTGCCACTGCTGTGCACTTGAGGGTGAATAAAAACTTGAACAGTTTTGCTGAGGCATAAATGCAGTGACTCAGTGCTAGGAATAGAAAGAGGTTTAAATTGTGATCTCCCATCTAGGGGCACCAAACTGCTGAAGAGTTGGCTTCTAGTTTCAGAAAAGCAGTAAGAACTCTAGAGCTAAGTACGAGTGGTGAGCTGTTCTTACTTCACATATTTGACTCAGACATTCAGAAAGAGGATACGCTGTCCTTCTGGTCCTTTTGTCTTTAAAGGAAGAAGAAAAGGACTGGCTAGCAGCAGTAGTAAACAAGTGTAGAATATACAGATGTGGGCTCATTATGCTTTGAGGACTTTCAGTTAGGTCTGAGGTAAAATGAAGTCATTGTACTTTTATCATGCTGAATTATAGACTTCAGTTTTGGACAGTTGTGATTTAAAGTTTATTTTCATTTTTAAAATGTGTTGGTGTAGAAAGCGAATGCCATATATGCCAGTGTAGGTTTTTCATTTAATTTTCCTATGATTTTGCTTGAGCTATTAAAGACATTCAATTTCTAATTGGTTCTGTCATTCTGCTCTCTACATATCTATTGATTCCACTTGCTGTGAGCTTTCCTTCTTGTTGCTGCCCCACTGTAGGCCTCTGTCCTGTGTAACAGGTGTTGTATTTCCTTTTTGCTTATACTAGAAGAGGCTCCTGTGGAGCCCATTCCATACTGCAAGCAAGAGTCCTCTGCATGAAATGTACATTGAATTTTCCTACTCTTTTCAAGATTCTCAGCATCTCCCTGTTTCCCTGGATGAAACTTCAAGTATAGCTGTAGCACCTCTCCTGGCCTAGGTGGTGCACACATTTGCAGTGTGTCCATCTGTCACTTCGCTGGCATGCGGACATGCGTGGCTTACCTACTCTACTCCTAGGACACTTTTTCTGCCCTGCCCTTCCCTATTCATGTGAAATGTGGTACTGTGTTGTAGGCATGCGGGTGGTGTTGCACTGACCTTTTAGGGCAGTGGTTCTCAACCTTTCTAATGCTGTGACCCTGCAATACAGTTCCTCATGTTGCGGTGACCACAAACCAAAAAATAATTTTGTTGGCTACTTCAAAACTGTAATTTTGCTACAGTTATGATTTGGACTGTAAATACCTGATATGCATTATGTATTCTCATTGCTACAAATCAAACATAATTTAAACATAGTGAATAATCACAAAAACAATATTTTAATTATATGTTGAGAAATATTTATTACTAATTCCAGTAAATAACATTTCACCACGGCATGGCACGGGTTTCAGACGCCATCAGAAATACTTATTTTTTGCTGGGCGTGGTGGCGCACGCCTGTAATCCCAGCACTCGGGAGGCTGAGGCAGGAGGATAGGTGTGAGTTCGAGACCAGCTTGGGCTACAAAAGTGAGCGCAAGGCCAGCCTGAACTGCATAGTGAGACCTTGTCTCAAAAAGACACAAAGAGAAAAAAAAAAAAGAAATACTTATTTTTCCAACCCATAGGTTAAGAACCGCTATTTTAGGGTACTATACTGTTCTGACAGATAGCTTTCTCATAATCCCTGTGCTGAACTTGGTGTCGTATTTCTTCTAAGCTCCTTAAACCTCAGTAGCAGTGTAAGAATGCAAGCAAGTACTTACTCTTTGGGTGAGTCAGGCCCTCAGGAGTCGTACAGCTGAATGGTTCTGGTTCCCAGCTCTGAAGACCAGAGTCTGGAAGTTGGCCTGTGTTATAAGAGCTTGGCCAGAGCAGACTCACATGGGCTTTCTGTAGACCCTTGAGTGTGCTCTCGGGATGGAAATTGGCTTACTTCAGAGTGAGCACTCCAGGAAAAAGCAAGCAGGTCATAATGCCTTTTGGGGCCTGGTCATAGAGTCCCTTCTGTCACATTGTGTTCCTTAGAAACATGTTGTTAAGTGTATTGCCTCTAGTTAAGGTGCACAGCTAGATTCTACTTTTGAAAGGAGGAGTATCAAAAAACAATGGTTATATTTTATAACAAACATGGGTGAACAGTAATTTGTATTCTCTCTTTGGGTCTGAATAAAATTAATTATTTTTCCTCTTTATTAAATACATTTGTCAAAGTGGAAATACCTAAAAGTTTTTAAGAATACATTATCCTTTTGTTAAAGTATTTTTGTTCTTACAAAGTAAGCGAGTAACATATACATAAAATAATTTAATGGAACAGGTTATTATCCAGATATTCAGAATCTTATTGCAGCTTTTTCCCTTAGTTTCTAGAAGTGAGAAAGTCACACTTTGAATTCTATATTATGAATAGTGACACAAAGCATTTCTTTACAGCACAAAATCTATCTTTGTGTCAGTTATATTTGTGCATATTAAAAGAGAAAATCTTAATTTTTTTTTTTTAGTTGTCTTAGTTACTTTTTACTCATTGCTGGGACAAATACCCGACACTCAAAATGATGGAAGGAAAGGTTTATTTGGCTCACAATTTGTGGAGGTTTCAGTCCATATTTGGCTGGCCCAAGGCTGAGTGAAACAAGGTAGAGAACATCCAGTTCATGGTGGCAAAACAGCAACAAAATGGTGACCGAAGCAACCAACCAATAAAGGTAGCAGAGCAACAGCATGAGTCTGTCTCTCTGTCTCTATTTATGTTGCATTCAGACTCTCTGACTCAGCCTATCCACCTCAGGCCACACCTATAATTCCCAGAAGAAGGACTCAGACCCATAATCCCATCAGTACTAAAGCACATAATCTCAGGGATCATGAATCAAGTCTCAAACTCTAGAAGTCCTTGCCCCATGATTGCATGAGGCTTTGGGAGGACAACTAGACATAAACCATTACATTTCGCACCCGGGCCCCCAAAGTCTTATGCACATCCCTTTTTGCAAAAGACATTTTAGTCCATCTTGAAGAGTTTCCAGAGTCCCAACAGTTGTAGCATTGCTGAAAAGTCCAAGTTCCAAGTTTCCTCCAAGATCTAAGGCAAACTCTCAACTATGAGCCCCTGTATAAAAGAAAAGTTAAATATATCCAATATTCAAAGGTACAAGATAAACACTAGCATTCCAAACATTGCAAACAACAGGGTAATACAAAAAATTGGGACCAACACATGTCCAAAATCCAGCAGGGTAAACATTAAATTCCATAGTTCCAACTGGAGCATCCGAAGCAGTCTGCACTGAGTTGTGAGCTCCATGCAACTCTGCTCCTATGGCACTCTTGGTGGTAATTCCCATGGCTTTTCTCTTAGACTGCCTTTGCTCCCTTTTAGCATGATCCACGTTTCTGGCTTTTTCAAACTTCTGGGGTTTCCATTGAATTGGCTTCTCACAAACAGCTTTACACACTGCCCTCGCAGGGGCACACTACATGGCCTCCCACACCTTCTGCAATCTAGGTGGAAACCTTAACCTCAGAACTCCTGCATTGTCAGTGGGCCTAAAGCAACTGCCACGTGGCTGATGCCAAGGTCTGCTGCCAGCTGGAGCAGTAGCCAGGCTTCCTTCTCTCTTGACTGTAGGGGTAGAGTACCTAGATTGATGAACACTCTGGTGTTGATTCCGAGGAACAAATTCTCCATGCCGGTGCCATTTTGGAACCTGGTTTGGCCGCTGCCGCCATTTTGGTACTTGGGTCTCTGGTTTTCTTCTGAAGGCAAAATCTCTCTCCCTTGCAGTTCTGAGGCTGCAAAGGGTGGAAAGCTGCCACCTCTTGTGATGCCCTCAGGCTATCCTTTTGATTCTCTGCTTCCTTCCTAGCAATGGAGATCCTTTCAGCTCCATCTTTACAATCTACAGCTTTCCTGATGTTTCCTTTCTGGCCAAACTCACATTTTAAATCATCCTTCTTGGCTCTTTACTCTTGATTTTCAACATAAATCTGGCTAAAAGCCACCAGTAACAACCATGCCACCACCCCAATAGTTGGCTGCTGTGAAATATCTCTTAAAAGATTAGTCAGTCTGCCATGCTTAATGTCTGTTTTAGGCAAAGTCTGTGGGCATGAGCAAAATTCAGACAGACTTTCAGGCAACCCATAGCACAAATTATCTGGAGTCCAATGACCAATGCTGTCCTTTTTTCCAGCAGAAACCTCCTCACCTTGGTCTTTACAAGCAGGTCTTCTGGCAGTCTTCTGGTCTGAGTTCTGACCAGAATCTCCCCTACAGAGCAGCCGAAGGTTTTCCAGCTGTTCACAAGTAGATGACCTCTCCAAATATTTGCTATTTTTGCTCATAAGCCATTCTTTATAACCAGGCCTCAAGCCAGTCTTTCTCCCAAACAGAATAGCCGAAGCTGTTCCAGTGCTTTGCTTGTAGCTGACATCTCTATACCTTCCCTGTCTCTTCCCATAAGCCATTCCCATAAGCTTGTAATCCACATTGTCAGATATAGCCACAGTAACGGCCCCACTTCTCTGGTACCAAATTCTTTCTTAGTTAATTTTTACTCGTTGCTGGGACAAATACCCAACACTCAAAATGAAGGAAGGAAATGTTTATTTTGCTCACAGTTTGTGGAGGTTTCAGTCCATACTTGGCTGGCCCAAGGTTGAGTGGAACAGGGCAGAGAGCATCCAGTTCATGGTGGTGGAACAGCAACAAAATGGTGACTGAAGCAACCAACCAATAAAGGTAGCAGAGCAACAGCATGAGTCTGTCTTTCTGTATTTATGTTGCATTCAGGCTGTTGGACTTAGCCTATCCACTTTAAGCCACACCAATAATCCCAGAAGGACTCAGACCCATAATCCCATTAGTACTAAAACACATAATCCCAGGGATCATGAATCAAGTCTCAAACTCTACAAGTCCCCGCCCCATGATTGACATAAACCATAACATTAATCATAATCTTTTAAACCTCTAATTTGAGTATAATTGAAAGTGCAAGCTGGGTATGGTGGCACACACCTGTAATCCTACCACTTTGGAGGCTGAGGTAGGAGGATCGGTGTGAGTTTGAGACCAGCCTGGGCTACAAAAGTGTGCTCAAGGCCAGCCTGAGCTGTGTAGTGAAACACTGTCTCAATAAAGACCAAAAAAAAAAAAAAAAAAAAAAAGTGCAAAAAAAGTTAAAGTCTTTGTAACCTAACATACCTGACTTGTTCTTTCAGGAAACATTTGCATCCTTAATATGTGCCAGGCATTTTACTTGATGCTAAATGTACCTGTCTTGAGGGAAACATACTCTGTGTGGAGTCCATGACTGTGAGTAGCTGGATAGTAATAGGTATGTACCAATACTGATAACCACTGCCTGTGAATGAAGGAAGGTGAGGAGTGAGTGAGGTGCTTCTTCTCATCAGGTAACGCTTGTCAGAGAGGCACAGAGAGCCGAGAACTGCAGGAACCATCTCTGCCAGGGACCTACATGAAGATGGAAAGCCCTGTAGCGTGAACAGTTGCTGCACGGGGAGTCGAAAGGTTGCCTGGAGATGTCCAGAGGAGGGGAGGTGTGGAGTGTATATTGAGAGGCAGAAAGGAGTAGAATTGTATAGACTTTAAGGGTTGTATTTAGGAGTGTGGAATTTAATAAGTTGAATACTACTGAAAGGTTTTGAAGTGACATACTGTCTTAGTTACTTTTCTGGTTGCTAAGACAAAAATGCCAACACCCACAGTTTAAGAGAGAAAGGCTTTTTTAAGGTTATAGTTCATGGAGATTTCTGTCCATAGTTGGCTGGCTCTGAGGCAGAGTGGCCTGTGGCAGAGGGGTATCACAGGAGAAGAAGTTTATGGTAGGCAGAGATAACAAAACAACAAGAAACCTTAATGGCCTCTTTCTACCCTTTTTATCTAATTCGGACTACTGAGGGTGGTAGCATTCACACCCTTCATCCCAATGCTCTTGATCCTAGCATTACACCATGAATTCATCCCAGTGTCACATACTGTAGATCCAGCCACCTCTGGAAAAGCTCCACCTGTGACTGCATGAAGCTTTGGGGAACATCCAGACATAACCCGAAGACATATTGTGGCCTCTGTTAACTAGAAGGGAAAGGTACTTGGGCTACAAAGAGAAGACTAGGAAGGGAGAGAAGCGGGACAATCATCAAGAGATGTTAAGGTAGTCCAAGTGAAAGGTAGATGCAGCACCTTGATCTCAAGAGATTGGAGAGAAAGGATGGGTTTGAAATAGACCCAGTGGGGTCCACACACAGAATGAGAGGAAGGACAACAGGACAGTGGACAGATAACTGAGTGGAATATTCTTGGAGAGTGGAGGGGATGAGAAAGGACGTGGTATATTTTAAACACAATAATTTGTATGATTTCTGTGCCATCCAGTGGAGGCAGTCATGCAGTCCTGCAACTCAGAGGCACGGGGAGATGCAGATAGTGGATGGATTCTGCCATGTAGAGAACCTTTTTTTTTCAATTTTTTTATTGTTTAAATTTAACAATGGTTATATTACATATTTTCATCATCGGATCAGTTTAGATTAATACATATAGGTATATAAGATTGATTAAACAACTAAACATTAACCTTTCTAAATCCACATTACTTTTTTTTTTCTTTTCCCCCTTTTTTTCTTTGAAAGTTGACATATTGCATATTGTCCTCACAATCATTCTCTAGAGTGCAGTGTGTGGGCATGACCCACCTCCCTATTAATGTTGCATAGAAAAAAGAAAGAAAGAAAGAAAAAAAAATAGGAAAGAATATACTTCTCTTTGGACTAAGAGGAAGCAGATACATATACAATCAAAGGTTTTGCAATTGCAGTGTGCCACCAGTGAAGCTTGTGACGTTGGAGGCTATTGAATCTAAGCCTCCTAAAGCTCATCTGACCAATCTAGCTCTGCTTTCCATGCATTGTAATTAAGGATTTTTTTTTTTTTTTTTTTTTTTTTTTTTTTTTTTTTTTTTTTTT
>PVJA010017366.1:0-41787 GCA_004027025.1 Myocastor coypus | reverse complement strand
TTTCCTACCGTTATGGTTTGTGTCTAGTTGTCCCTCCAAAGCCTCATGCAGTCATGCGACAGGGACTTCTAGAGTTTGGGGTTAATCCATGGTCCACTAGGACTATGAGTCATAGTACTTCTGGGATTATGAGTGTGAGTACTTCCCCCAGCCTAGGGCAGACAGCCTAGATGTAATATAAGAGACAGAGAGACAGACTTTCTTTCTGTTGCCATTGTTGCTGCTACTCCTCTATTTTTCTCTTGCTCTTTGCTGCCACCATGAAAGATTACTCTCTGCATGCATTGCTCTGCATTGGACCCAGCTGAGTATGGGCTGAAACCTCCAGTAACTGTGAGCTAAATGAATCTTTCCTTCCTTCACTTTGGATGTTGGGTGCTTGTCCCAGCAATGAGAGAAGAGTAACTGAGACATGTACCAAAGAGTTGAAGATGTCATATTATAGGGATACATGTCTACCTACATTTATAATCACATCTTGTAATAGCTAAATCTTGCAAAAAATCTAAATGTTGATCAACAGATGAATAGTAAAAATGTAGTATTTACATCCAATAGGTACTTATAGTATCACATATACTACTCTGCAATGAAGAAGAATAAATGAATCATTTGTTGGAAGGGAAGCACCATGAGGCCATAATATTAAGTGAAATAAATCAGAGATATAGATTTAAATACCATGTGACTTCTCTAAAAAAAAATCATCGCTCTCTCGACTTTAACGCCATCTTCTTAGCAGAAACCTCTGCGCCATGAGAGCCAAGTGGAGGAAGAAGCGAATGCGCAGACTGAAGCGTAAAAGAAGAAAGATGAGACAGAGGTCCAAGTAAAATAGTTCGTACACCCATGGAGGCCAAAGGAACAGAAATAAAGAATGCTGGAGGCTGACAAGGCTGGAACAGGTTTTGGACTGCGTGCTGTCTAGAACGTCTCAATGGATTAGAACTGCATTGCCATCTGATCTCCAAGACCACCTCAAAGAGAGATCTACCGGGTTCAAACTAAGCAGTCCCTGGTTTTTTGCCCTGGATCTCTGGCATTCTGGACTACTTCTGTTCTCGCTTTTGGCTGAGTGTAAAGCGTGTACAATAAATCATCTCTTCTGTGTTAGCTGAAGAATCAATCAATCAATCAATCAATAAATAAATAAATAAATAAATCATCTGCTGAAGCTATTCTACCTCATCATTTATCATTAGTCCTAAAAAAAAAAAAAGTTTAAGTTTATTCTCAATATAGTCCACTTATAATATTTTAAGAATGGTGGGGCTGGGGAGATAGTTCAGTAGAATAAGCACTTGCCTGGCAAATGCAAGGGCTTGAGTTCAATCCCTGGTCCCGAAAAAAAAAAGTCATTAAAAGTTTATTTAGATAATTCCAACATAGTTATTCTGATGCCCTGAAAAGAAACTTTATTCGCAGTTAAATAATATAAGAAGATTATATGATAGGTGGGCATCTAAAGTTTTGTGATCTGAATAAAATGGTCCTGGCTTGAAAAAAACTCACAACATAAATGAAGAGCAAAATAAGGTCCAGGTGGAGCACAGCGACCAGGTTTTGATCTCCAGTGTGCCGTGCCAACCCTTCCCTTGGGGCATGGTGGGACAGTGAATGAAACTGAGCATGGTGGCATGCACCTTCAATCTCAGCGCTTGGGAGGCTTAAACCAGAAGAATCACGATGAGTCTGATCTATGTAGTAAGAACCTGCAGACCTTTTAGACTCCATCCTAAATACAGAAAAAAAGAGAAAGATAAGAGATAGATAATAAATGGAGAGAGCTCTTTCTCAAATGAGAAGGGAATTAAGAGGTGAAGAAAGGGGGAAAGGATGAGAAGAACTGGGGATAAAAAAATAAGAAGTATTATGTACATGTACCCACTTCACACACAAAAAAAATTTAAACATTACATACTACAAGCATATACTATTTGTCTCAGTTAATTTTCTCTCATTGCTGGGAAAATTCCCCACACCCAAAGTTGAAGGAAAGTTTTATTCAGTTCACAGTTAGTGGAGGTTTCAGTCCATACTCAGCTGGCTCCAAGGCAGAGTGGAACGTGGCAAAGGGCAGCAGTTCATGGCAGCAAAAAACAGCAAAACAGCAAGAGCAAATGGGAAAAATAGGGGCAATACTGGCAACAGAAAGCAACTCTGACCCTCTTATGTTGTGTTCAGACTATCTGCCCCAGGTGGGTAGTGTTCACACCCATAATACCAGGAGCATTCATACTCATAATCCCAGCATTGGATTATGAACTAATCACAAAGTCTAGAAGTCCACCGCATGACTGCATGAGGCTTCATAGGGACACCTAGAAACAAACCATTACACGATTTTTTAAAAGGTCTTTTTGTGTGTGTGTGTGGTACCAGGGATTGAACTCAGGACCTTGTGCTTGCCAGGCAAGCACTTACTCTACTGAGCCACCTTTCCAGCCCTTAAAAGGTCTTACTCTTATTAGTACTTGTTCTGAGTGTTACTAAGCTACATTTGGTTTCCTCGAAAACTTAAAATCATCATCACGAATGGAACTGTGAAAAGTCCCACACACAAAAAGCAAACCAGGAAGTACAAATGCTGGAAATTGTCCCATCATAAAGGAACTCTTAGCAGACTCCATACAAGCTAGCTTTGGCAGCATTGGTCACTGGCATAAGGCTCAGAGATCTCACAGATATGGTAATGCCTCAGTTCACAAACACTTCTGTTTGGGAACAATTTGGAAAAACCTTTCTTCTGCTAGAGAATTCCATATCTGGTGATGGCTACTGTTATGTACCATCATGACCATCCTCCCCACTCTGACAAGTGGCTGTGGCTTCCTCTGGTCAAAAACATTGTCACTGAAGGACCTGTGAAAGGCTGTTATGGTGCTTTTGTGTGTGCTTTTTAGCACCTATATTACTGTATAGTATTATTCAATCTAGCATGACTCTCAGAAAACCCAGAGCAGCTTGCTCTTTGCTGCCACCATGAAAGGTTGTTCTTTGCCATATGCCACTCTGCCTTGGAGCCAGCTGAATATGAACTAAAGTCTCCAGTAACTGTGAGCTAAATAAACCTTTCCTTCCTTCATTTTGAGCATTGGGTATTTGTCCCAGCAATGAGAGAAGAGTAACTAGGACAGCATTTGATACCGGGAGTAGGGCTGTGGTTGTGACTAAATCTGACCATGTGGATTATGAGCTTTTTGGAATGCCTTATGGGAAGAGATAGAAAAGGTTCTGAGATGTTGCCTACTTCAAGAGAGCTGGAACAGCTTTGTTATTCTGTAGGGAAGATTCTGGTCAGATCTCAGGAGACCAAAAAGCTGATATAAAGCCAGCCTGTAAATACCAGGCTGGGGCGGTTTCTGCTGGGAAGAAGAGCTTTATTGGTTGTTGGACTCTGAATCATTTGTGCTCTGACATGGCAGAAAAGTTGTCTGTATTTGCGCTTGTCCAGAGACTTTGCCTGAGAGTGAATTTAAGCATGGCGGACTGATTAATCTTTCAAAAGATACTTCAAAGCAGCCAAATATCGGGGAGATAGTATGACTGTTACTGGGGGCTTTAAGCCAGATTATGTTGTAAATCAAGAGCAAGGAGCCCAGCAGGAGGATTTAAAATGTTGTGAGGTTGGCCAGAAAGGAAGCACCAACTTTCCGCGCTGCCCGGCCGGGGTCCATACAGCGTTGTTCTTGATTCCAATCGTAACTTAAATGGAAATTTCACAATGTCCGGAGCCCTTGATGTCCTGCAAATGAAGGAGGAGGACGTCCTCAAGCTCCTTGCTGCAGGAACCCACTTAGGTGGCACCAACCTGGATTTCCAGATGGAGCAGTATATCTACAAAAGGAAAAGTGATGGAATCTACATCATAAATCTGGGGAGCTGGGGAGATAGCTCCGAGGCACAAGTGCCTGCTGGGCAAGTGCAAGGTCGTGAGTTTGAACCCCGGTCCCACAAAAAATAAAAAATAAAAAATAAATAAATCTGAAGCGGACTTGGGAGAAGCTCCTCCTGGCAGCTCGAGCCATAGTGGCCATTGAAAACCCTGCTGATGTCAGCGTCATCTCTTCTAGGAACACGGGCCAGCGGGCTGTGCTGAAGTTTGCTGCTGCCCCTGGAGCTACTCCTACTGCTGGCCTCTTCACTCCTGGAACCTTCACTAACCAGATCCAGGCAGCCTTCAGAGAGCCACGTCTTCTGGTGGTTACCGATCCCAGGGCTGACCACCAGCCCCTCACGGAGGCATCTTACGTCAATCTGCCAACCATTGCTCTGTGCAACACAGATTCTCCTCTGAGCTATGTGGACATTGCCATCCCGTGCAACAATAAGGGAGCTCACTCTGTGGGTCTGATGTGGTGGATGCTGGCCCGGGAAGTGCTGCGCATGCGTGGTACCATTTCCCGTGAACACCCATGGGAAGTCATACCTGATCTCTATTTCTACCGGGATCCTGAAGAGATTGAAAAGGAAGAGCAGGCTGCTGCTGAAAAGGCTCTGACCAAGGAGGAATTTCAGGGTGAGTGGACTGCACCAGCTCCGGAGTTCCCTGCTGCTCAGCCTGAGGTTGCAGACTGGTCCGA
Organism: Myocastor coypus; assembly: GCA_004027025.1. Classification (NCBI taxonomy): domain Eukaryota; kingdom Metazoa; phylum Chordata; class Mammalia; order Rodentia; family Myocastoridae; genus Myocastor; species Myocastor coypus. The sequence goes on along the minus strand of PVJA010017366.1, from coordinate 37,204 downwards.
AGGTGTGCAGGTGCCCTCTGTGCCCATTCAGCAGTTCCCTACTGAAGACTGGAGTGCTCAGCCAGCCACAGAAGACTGGTCTGCAGCCCCCACCGCGCAGGCCACTGAGTGGGTAGGAACCACCACAGAGTGGTCTTGAGCTGTTCTGCCGACGCTTAAGCAAAATGGGAATGAGGCTGATGAAAAATAAAACAATTTCAAAAAAAAAAGAAAGGAAGCACCAATAAAGCTGTGGACTGCAAAGATAGAGCCTGAGGTGATCTCCATTGCTGAGAAGGAACAAGAGAATAAAAAAGATGGCCTGAAGCCATCACAGAGGTGGCAGCCCCATTGCTAAGGTCAGGGACTTGGGGGAAAGCTGCTGAACCCCTTGTTCCAGAATGGCAGCGGCAGCCACACCAGGTTCCAGAATGGTGCCAACATGGAGAATTTATTCCTCAGAATCAGGGTCAGAGTGCTCAGTGACCCAGGCACTTGACCCCTACAGCCATAAAAAAGGAAAGCCTGGCTATTGCTCTAGCTGGCAGCAGACCTTGGCATCATCCACGTGCCATAGGTTTTAGGCACATTCCAAATGCCATACTTATGAGGTTAAGAAGGCTTCCACCTGGATTTCAGAAGAAAGCCTTGGTGGCCAGGCAGTGTGCCCCTGAGAGGGCAAAATGTAAACATGTGAAAAGATGTGAGTGAGAAGCCTATTCAGTGGAAACCACACAAGTTTGGAAAAGCCAGGAATGTGGATCATTTAAGGAATACTACAAAGAGGGCAGAAATCCAGCCTAAGAGAGAAACCATGGGAGCTACCACCACAAGTGCCATGGAGGCAGAGCCACATAGAGCTCACAATTTGCTACAGATTGCTTCAGATATTCCTTAAGGACCTACAGGATTTAATTTTTGCCCTGCTGGATTTTGAACTTGTGTTGGTCCCAATGCTTGGTATCCTGCTGATTACCTTTTGGAATGGTAATGTTTATATTGTCCCTTGGAATGTTGGAAGTATTTAACTTTTCATTTGTACAGGGGTTCACAGCTAAGAGTTTGCCTTGAATCTTGCTGTAGACTTAGGTCCTGGATTTTTCAGCAATACTAAAACTGTTGGGACTTTGGCAACTCTTAGATATGGACTAAAATGTCTTTTGCATAAAGTGATATACATGAGTCTTTGGGAGCTGTCTTGGTTACTTTTTTCTCATTGCTGGGACATACACCCAACACCCAAAATGAAGGAAAGAAAGGTTTATTTAGCTCACAGGTACTGGAGATTTCAATCCATACTCAGCTGGATACAAGGCAGAGGACAGCAATTCATGGCAGCAGAACAGCAACAAAATGGTGGCAGAGGTAACCAACCAATCACAGCAGCAGATAAGCATGAGTCAGTCTCTCTGTCTCTCTTTAAATTACATCAGGCTTGGGGGCCAGCAGGATGGCTCAGTGGTCTAAAGTGCCTGCTTAGGAAAGTTTAGGCCACTGCAGGGACCATGGTTCCATCCCCAGCATCACATGCTGCACCAGCCCTGCCCTCAGGGCAGGCTGAGCCGGGCATAAAAATAAATAAACAAACAAAAGTTCTGAAACAAGAATAAATCAATAAATAAATAAATAAATAAATAAATAAATAAAATTACATCAGGCTCTCTGCCTTAGCCTATTCACCTCAGGCCACACCTATAATTCCCAGCAGTATTCAGACCCATAATCTCATCAGTACTAAAAATTATAATCCCAGTGACTCATGAGTCAAGTCGCAGTCTGTAGAAGTCCCTGCCCATGATTGCATGAGGCTTTGGGAGGACAACTAGACATAAACTATAACATTCTGCCCCTGGACCCCCAAAATCTCATACATATCCCTTTGTACAAAAGACATTTTAGTCCATCTGGAAGAGTTGCCAACGTCCCAACAGTTTCAGCATTGTTGAAAAGTCCAAATCCCAAGTCTCCTCCAAGATCCAAGGCAAACTCTCAACTGTGAGCCCCTGTAAAATAGAAAAGTTAAACATACCCAACATTCAAAGTTATAAGATAAACATTACGATTCCAAAAGTTGTAAACAACAGGGTAATACAAAACATTGACACCAACACATGTCCAAAATCCAGCAGGGTAAATATTAAATCCCATAGTTCCTGCTGTACATTCAAAATAGTCTGAACTGAGTTGTGGGCTGCATACAGCTCTGTCCCTAAGGTACTCTTGGTGGTAGTTTCCATGGCTTCCCTCTTTGGCCAGCTTTGCTTCCTCTTTGCATGATCCACATTCCTGGCTTTTCCAAACTTCTGGGGTTTCCACTGAATAGGCTTCTCACTCTCTGCTTGACACACTGCCCTCTCAGGGGCACACTGCCTGCCCTCCCAGGCCTTCTTCTTAAATTGAGGTGGAAGCCTTCTTAACCTCAGAACTCCAGCATTCTGCATAGGCCTATGTGGATGATACCAAGGGTTGCTGCCAGCTGGCACAGTAGCCGGGCTTCCTTCTCTCTTGACTGAAAGGGTGTAGGACCTAGATTGCTGAGCACTCTGACCCTGATTCTGAAAAACATATTCTCCATGCCAGCGCCATTTTGGAACCTGGTTTGCCCACCATTCTGGTACTTGAGCTTCTACAGCTTTCTTCTCAAGGCAAAACCTCTCTCCCTTGCAATTCTGAGGCTGCAAAGGGTGGAGAGCTGCCACCTCTTGTGATTGCCTCAGGCCATCCTTTTGATTCTCTGGTTCCTACCCAGCCATGGAGATCCTTTTAGCTCCATCTTTGCAGTCCACAGCTCTCCTGATGTTTCCTTCCCAGCCAAACTCACATTTTAAATCATCCTGCTTGACTCTTTGCTCTTGATTCTCAACATAAATCTGGCTAAAAGCCACCAATAACAGCCATGCCACCACGGCAATAGTTGACTACTTTGAAATATCTCTTGAAAGATTAATCAGTCCGCCATGCTTAATCTCAGTCTTAGGCAAAGTCTCTGGGCATGAGCAAAATTCCAAAAGACTTTCAGCCAATCCATAGCACCAATCATCTGGAGTCCATTGACCAATGCTGTCCTTTTTCCCAGCAGAATCCTCCTCAACCTTGTCTTTACAGGCAGGCCTTCTGTCAGTCTTCTGGTCTGAGTTTTGACCAGAATCTCGCCTACAGAACAGCCAAAGCTTTTTCAGCTCTTCACAAGTAGAGGACCTCTCTAAACCTTTCTAATCTCTGCTCATAAACCATTCTTTATATCCAGGCTTCAAGCCAGTCTTCTTGTCTGAGTTCTGACCAGAAACTCCTCTACAGAACAGCAAAAGCTTTTCCAGTACTTTTCTTGTAGCCAACATCTCTGAACCTTTCCTATCTCTTCCTGTAAACCATTCCCAAAAGCTTGTAATCCATGTTGTCAGGTATAGCCACAGCAACAACCCTACTTCTCTGGTACCAAATTCTGTCTTAGTTACTTTTCTCTCATTGCTGGCACAAATACCTGACACCCAAAATGAAGGAAAGAAAGGTTTATTAAGCTCACAGTTACTGGAGATTTCAGTCCGTACTTGGCTGGATACAAGGCAGAGGACAGCAGTTCATGGCAGCAGAACAGCAACAAAATGGTGACAGAGGCACCCAACTAACCACGGCAACAAAGAAACAACATGAATCTGTCTCTCTTTAAATTACGTCAGGCTCTCTACCTTAGCCTGTCCGTCTCAGGCCACACCTATAATTCTGAGCAGTATTTAGATCCATAATCTCATCAGTACTAAAACACATAATCCTAGTGACTCATGAGTCAAGTTTCCATCTATAGAAGTCCCCACTCCATGATTGCATGAGGCTCTGGGGGGACAACTAGACATAAACCATAACAGGGCCCAGGGGCAAAATGTTATGTTTTGTGTATAGGTATTTCCCCAAAGCCTCATGCAGTCATTGGGTGGTTTTTGGAGTTTGTGATTAATTATTGTGGGTGTGGGTCCTGCACCTACCATGGTGCAGGTAATTTGCACTTCAATATTGGTAAGGAAGGAAGAGAAGTTAACTGAGATGTTGCTATTCCTCCCCTCTATCTTGCTCTTTGCTTCCACCATGAAAAGTTGTTCTCTGCTATGTGCCACTTAGCCTTGGAGCCAGGTGAGTATGGGCTGAAGCCTCCCATAACTGTGACTGAAATACCTTTCCTTCCAAAAAAAAAAAAAAAGAGCAAGCATGGAGATAATAAGAAAGTGCAGGCCAGTAATGAAGGTGACCAGGATGTGTAGAATAAAGGTGAGAAGAATGCATGAGAATAATGATGATAACATGGAGGTTCAGAGGAAGGATGATAAGATTTTGAAGAAAATAACATTCAAATTATGGGGGAAATTGAAGAAAAAGATGAGCATAGTATTTGTGTGACTGATCTGGCCTCTGAGTACAAGAAGATGAAGTCCACAATCTCTACTACTTTGGGAAATAAAGATTTCATCCGAGGAGCTGATGTGGCAAAAGGAGTGCTGCATGTTAACCAAGCAGAGGATACAAGTGCTGGAAGAGGTGGAAAAACTTTGGTTGATATGTTCAAATGAAAAATAGCCAGTAGATTACAGCATTAGTGAAGCTCTGATCTGTGAAAAGGTCAGGAAATTGCACAGTGATTTATGGCAAGAAAACACCGCCACAAGTGCAACAAATGATGAAATTAAAGCCAGTAGAGGGTGGTTTGATAAATGCTACAAAAGAAGTATGACAAGACACAGTCTGTCTTCCAGTTCTAACAAGGCTGTTATAGAAAAAATTCAGAACTCCGTAAAGGCAGATGCATACATTGTGCAACAAGTGTTCAACTGTGAGGAGCCAGGGCTGTTTTACAAGATGATGTCAAATAGAAACTGTCACACAGGAAGAAAAGACACTACCAGAGCACAAGCCCATAAAGAACAGATTGACCTTCTGCTGTGTGAAAACTGGAGTGGTGATTGAACACTAAGCCACTCTTGGTTTACCATTCCCAGACTCCTCATGTACTCAAGGAACAAAATAAAGAAGGTCAGACTGCCTGAGAAGTGGGGACCACTGTGAAAGCATGGGTCACAAGGCAGCTGTTCATGGATCTAACTGCATGCACAGTTTCTGACAACCAAGTGCCTGAAAGCTACCTTCTTCTGATGGACACTGCCCCAGCACAACTTCCAGCCTTAGTGGATGGTATTGATGCTGAGTATGACTTCATACAGGCTAAGTTTCTCCCCCATAGCATGAGACCTTTTCTGTAGCCTATTAAACAACAAGTAATTTACAATTTCAAGAAGCTGTACACAAAGGTACTCTTCATCAGGTATTTTAATGTCATTGAAGAGATGTCCTTGACTCTGAAAGAATTCTAGTAGAAAGGAGTTGTAGTAGAAATATTTCCATTTCCTCCACTACACTAAAATCCTGGGAAGATGATCAGATGCCAGATCTTAAACTCAGCTGTGAGGGAACTCCTGCCAGCAGATGTCAGTGAACATGACTTTGATGGGTCTGAGGCACAGGTAGTGGAGGCACTGTCCATGGGCAAGTGTAGGTGTCTGGATGCTGACGGTGCACACATAGAAGAGTTGCTGATGGCAGAACTTGCTGAACTCCACAGGTAGCAGCAGAAAGTGCTTGTTGACGAGTGCCCCACTGAAGAAGAGGAAGACAGGGAAGATGTTAGCAGCAGTGTGATAGATCCATTATGCAAAATGGAAGGAATGTCAGGATTTCCTTGAAAAGCATCACCCTAACATAACTTTACTGAACAGATTGTTGAATCTAATGAATGAAAACATGATCTCTCATTTCTAGGTTAATCAGCACAGGAAAAAACAAATGGTATTAGACAGGTATTTTTGTCAAAACTGACCAAAATTTAGGTTCAGGACTAGAATTATGGGATGAATTAACTTTGTGAACTGAGCTACCACTGTAGTCATTCAGGAGCCAGACCTCTGAAGAGATTTTAGTCAGGGGTTCTTGCTCCCTGCACTGGTCCTTCCTATGAGCATCACTCTATATAATAGCAACAGAATCACTTCCATTCAGAGACAGAGATCAACAACCCAGACAGAAGAAGAAATTATTTGACATCCAGTAAGTGTCTGCTATCGCTAGCCTAGTGCCATATGTTTAACTATGCCATCTCACTTAATCTACATGAAAATTCTCTGAGTTGACATGGAGTATCTCATTTTTTTGATAGATTTGTTATTGATTTTTTTTTTCTGTATTTAGGACAGAGTCCACAGGGTCTCACTATGTAGATCAGACTTGTAATGATTCTATTTCAGCCTTCCAAGCACTGTGATTACAGGCATGTGACCCCATGTGCAGTCTCAATCACTGTCTCGGTGCACCCCAGAGGCAGGGACAGCAGGGCAGGCAGGGGATCAAAGCCCTGCTACTGCTCTCTGCCTAAGCAGGTGCTTTAGTCCGCTGAGCTATCTGGCCAGCCCTTTGTTATTGATTATATTTTGGTGTGTTTTTTATTACTTTTAATAAGAGTATCTCATTTTGACAACTTGAAAATTTCTGAGATTAAAAACCTGAAATCTATGCTCTTCTTATCCAATAACCTTCTAAGATACAGAAAAATTATGAAAGTTTTCTGTGTAGTAACACATGCTACAAATTTATACACCTGATTATAAAGGAAAATACCATTAATTTGCTATTCTTATTGTGCTGCTATATGTGAGTGGAAGTAATTTGATAAAATATATCTTTGCATTTAAAAAAAATTCTGTCGCAATGTAGAAAATATTGCACCATTACCTAGTAAATTGTTTTCTTACATATTGTAGTTTATCATTAACAGTACTGTCAAAGCCTGATGTTTGAGTCATTATGTTTATGGGATTTAATTTTTAATGATGCAAAAATTATGCACAATACAGTATCATTTCTCTCCCCAACACAAGATCTGATAGCTAATAATTGCTCCTTACTTAGTTTTCTAACGCTCCATGATATTAATTAAAATGCAACTAGAATCAGAGAAGTGACTTTCTGAAAATGGCTTTTAAGAATTCCATGCTCATTTTCTCCCAATAAGTTCAAGATTAAGTTTCTTGAGTGCACGCTTCAACAACTTCTTCCCTTACACACTTTGTACAACCAGAATATAAGGTCTAGAAAAGCTAAGTAGTTATTTTTTTATTTAATATTTTTATTGTTTAAATTTAACAATGGTTATATTACATATTTTCATCATCAGATCAGTTTAGATTAATACATATAGGTATATAAGATTGATCAAACAATTAAACATTAACCCTTTTAAATCAACATTACTTTTTTTTTTCTTTTCCCCTTTCTTTTTTTTTTGAAAGTTGACATATTGCATATTGTCCTCACAATCGTTCTACAGAGTACAGTGTGTGGGCATGACCCACCTCCCTATTGATGTTGCTTAGAAAAAAAAAAAAAAGGAAAAGAATATACTTCTCTTTGGACTAAGAGGAAGCAGATACATACACAGTCAAATGTTCTGCAATTGCAGTGGGCCTCCAGTGAAGCTTGTAGTGTTGGAGGCTATTGAATCTAAGCCTCCTGAAGCTCATCTCACCAATCTAACTCTGCATTTCATGCATTGTAATTAAGCATTTTTTTTCTTGCTGGGTGGTCAAGGGCAAGTTGAGGCAAGACCTGTATAACAAAACATTCATTTTTTTATGCTTCTCAAAAAGCTAAGAATTCTGAAGTCACATTAGTTAGTGTAACACTAGCTACTGTAACCATAAACCACAAAATTAAGGACTTACCACAATGGAGAAATAAAATTCTATTTATTCACAGGCCAATCCCATTCAGGTGTTCCCAGTCAATGGTAGCTTTCTTCCATGGAGTGATTTAGAGACTTCAGTTTCTTCACACTTATGGTAGTGCTATTCTCTGGGGTTACAGGTGTGCACAATGTTCACGAGAAACATATATGCATACTTACCATCTGATATTACCTTACTCAGTTTATGAACTCAATTTGTTCCATGACTTTGGGTACGATGGTCACATTTGTGTTTGTGTGGGAAAGTGGGCATGGTCATATCTGTCACCTGATGTAGAGTTTGCAAAACAAAACAAAATTTTGATGAATACTTTTGCTTGTGAACTAAGAGGCACCATTAGTGGTACTGAATCAAACTCCATGACTGGGTTCCCTGTTGTCCTCATAGAGAAATTTGACTCAGTTCTCATCCAGTTTGATTTACAAGCAGAACCATGGAGAGAATTGGGACTGTGAGCCAATGTATCAAATTATACATATGAATAAAAACAACACCTTTCGGGGCCCGGCGGGATGGCTCAGTGGTCTAAAGCGCCTGCTTGGGGAAGCTTGGGTGGCTTCAGGGACCGCGGTTCCATCCCGGGCACCACATGCTGCGCCAGCCCTGCCCTCGGGGCGGGCTGAGCCAGCCATGAAAATGAGTGAATAAACAAAGGTTCTGAAACAAGAATAAAAATAATAAATAAAATTTAAAAAATTAAAAAAAAAAAAAAAAAGAAAAATTTTTTTTTAAAAAAACCACCTTTCCCACAGGGAACTTATAAAGAATAAGATCATATACATATATGTGTCTCACATCTTCATAAATACATAAATATATTTTAACCTTCACTGTAGATAAAATATTTTTATATTTTGCAGCTGAGGAAATGAAGCCAAAATAAGCTACTTAAACTTGCCTGAAATCACTGCATTAGTTTCTCATTTTGCAACAAATTACTACATACAAACTTAAGATTTAAAAACAACCAAAATTTACACTCTCATAGTACTGGAGGTAAGATGCCTAAAAGTTACCATCACTGGTTGAAATCCAAGTATCAGCAGGACCCTACTCACTCCAGAAGCTCTAGGGCACAATCTCTTTCTTGCTTGTGATAGTATCAGTTGGTGGCTGCCAGCATTCCCTGGTTTGTGATAACATCACTCCAAATCTTCCCCGTCTTCAGAGTGACTTCTCTGAAAGAGTCCAATTTCCTTCTCCTGACCCCAAATGCACACATGTGATTACATTAGAAATCCTACTCTGATAATGCAGGATAATCTCATCATCACCAAATCCTTGATCAATATTGTCACAAAGATACTTTCTTCCATATTAGATAACATGTACAGTCTCCATGGAAAAGGATGCAGGTATTTGAGGGGCACCAATTCCAAGCCCACCACAATCACTGAAACGCCAAGTGACAGATCTAGAAATTAAAACCAAAAATTCTGGACTCAGAGTCTAGGACCTTACCCATTTTGTTAAAGGGACTTTCTCCTGGGCAAGTACCACCTCAGGTACCAGAGAGGAGCTGTGCAGCTGGACATGCAGCACAGAGGTGGAGTGTACAAGCAAGTACAAGGCTCTGGATTCAAGTCCCAATTATTTACACAAAAACGTGCATATATACATCAGTTATGATTATTTACCAAAACAATTAATGCTAAAATAAAATGCACATCATTTACACACCCCAAACATTGTGCTACTCTTCCACCCATCTGGGTCTTATTATTTATCTATAATATTAGATCAATAATTACAGTGTTAGTACAATAGTGTTAGGTTCCACACTAAAAGGCCAAAGAACCAAACTATTTTTGTTTTTTTTGTTTTTTTATCTCTGTAGAAAGAAATGAAATGACTAATAAGTGGGAAAAGGGAAGATGCAGGAAAAGAGCAAGAAGCTAACTAGTTGAAATCTACATAATCTTGACAATAGAACATTTAGTTTAGGTGAAGTGTGTCATTCATGAGAGGAACGATCACTAGGGTGTGAGCCAGAAGAAACTGGAGCAAAATCTCTGTCGAGGTTCCCAAGGAGAAGCTGCCTGGGACTTGTGACTTACGTGTGAGTAGGTGTACGTGTGTGTGCACGGCTCCACATCCTCGGATGGAGTCAGCATTGCTTTTGCAATCATATTTATGCAAGGGAAAAGAAATCAGTGTGTCAAAAAAACTCTGCACTTCATGCTTCCTGTAGGTATTGGTCATCATAATCAAAATTTGGAGATAGTTACAATAATTAATACATTGCATATTGTCTTTGTAGTAGTTTTGTGGGTTTTTTTTTTTTTTTTTTTGTGGGACTGGGGTTCGAACTCATGACCTTGTACATTGGGAGGCAGTCACTTGTACCACAGAGCTATCGCCCCAGCGCCTTGTAGTAGTTACTTAGAGGACAAGATGCAGACATGACACATTGTCTATCTTCTTTTTAATTTCTTATAACTTTTTTGAAATAAGTTTTGCCAGTTTATACTTAATAACCTAAACAACTAATTTAAGGATAACATGATGCAATACGACAACCATTGTCAAATTCCTATTACTTTGTTTAATGAAATTTTATATTTTTAACTTTTTAAACCATTTTTTATTCTTGAAAGAAAAAGAAATGGAAAGAGTGATCTAGAATAAATCTTAAAAGTAAAAAAAAAAAAAGTTGGGATAAACCTCAGTGCCCATTAGAATGGATGAATAAATAAATGAATAAATGTGGTCTGTATTCCTGCACAATGCAAGAATATTCAGCCATAAAAAGAACGAAATCTTGCCATTCGTCACAACATGGATGGAATAGATGGCATACTGTTAAGGTTAATAGGCTAGCTTCAGGAAGACAAAGACGGCATGTTCTCACATATGAAAGCGAAACAAGATGATCTCAGAGAAGTGGAAAGTAGAATAGTGGCTCCAGGGACTGGAGATGCAGGAGATGGAGGATAGTGAATGAATAACACTGGTGCTGATGATCACTTTTTTTTTTCTTTTTTTTTTTTTTTTTTTGTCTTTTTGAGACAGGGTCTCGCTATGCAGTTCAGGCTGGCCTTGAGCTCACTTTCGTAGCCCAGGCTGGTCTCGAACTTGCACCGATCCTCCTACCTCAGCCTCCCGAGTGCTGGGATTACAGGCGTACGCCACCACATCCGGCTGATGATCACTTTTTTAGCTCATAAATCTTTAAGGAAATCACTTGAACCCCTGAATGTCATCAGCAACGCAATGAGTTCCTAAAAGGCAAATCTGATTCAATTGCTGCTGACCGTGCTTCAGCATTTGCTCAGAACAGGTAAATGCTAAATCCCACAAAACAGATGTGGTAGGACATACTTGAAACCCCAGCACTCTTGAAGGCTGAAGCAGGAGGATCACAAGTTCGTGGGGGTAACTTATCTTGAGACCTTGTCTCAAAATAAAAAAAAAGAAAATTAGAAAAGAATGAGGCTATAGCTCAATGCAAAGACCCTGGGTCCCTATTGGTGAAAAGCAATACCCTCTGTGCCTTTACCACAAAAGTACAATGAGCGATCTTTCTGAAGCACACTACAGAGCTCCCTTGGGCCCTGTCGCAGCCATACAGCCCACCATGCTGCAGTCCTGGCCCATGAAACACAGGTGAGTCACCCACTGCTCATTCAGTAGACGCATCTTGCAGCCACACTCTCTGGGACTAAAGTCCGAGGAATAAGCTGAAGCCACAACTCTGAAATTGCTTTTCCTGGGAGATCATTTCCAAGGTGATTTTTTTTTTAATAACTGAGAGACACCTTGGAAGGTGGTAAAGGCTATGAATTTTCAAATGAGATAAATTTAGAGTTGCAGTTTAGTTTTAAGAATCTGATTCACATACACCGATTTTCTTAACCTCAAGCTTCTCACCTGTAAATCAGTGCAACTACTTCATCAGACTATCAAGTAATCAATGAAAAAATGTACATCTCCTCTTTTTTCACTGTTGAGGCTTTATTACCTGGATTCTCTCATTCCTTTAATGAACTTGACTTTAATATTTAAATCTGCAACAACACCTAATTCCTAAATATGTCCATGCTTTGGCCTCTTTTGGGTTTCATTGCCTTTTGGGGTTTCCAAGTGGGGTCTCACTACATGATCTCAAACTTGGCTCAAAGGTCCTCTCCCTCAGCCTCCTGGATATCTGAGACAACAGGCATGCACGTGAGTTTTGTGATTTTTTTTTTTTTTTTTTTTTTTTGTAGAACAGGGGCTCAAACTCAGGACCTTGTACTTGCCAGGCAGGCACTTGTGCCCCTGAACTATCTCCCCAGCCCCATAATTTTTTTTCTGATTGCCTCTCTGCTTCATTCATACACTCTCAGTCAGCAAAGCAAAGGAAGGAGAAGGGGAAGGGATGGGAGCATCCCTGCCCTTTATCACTTCCATGTCCAAACTGCCATTGTAAGTTCTGGATGACCCCACAGATCCACACATCGACCTTCCCATAGCTTGCAAATTCACCTATGACAAGAACTCTATAAATTTTATTCTTGCTGTAAGCAAGGAAATTTGCATAACAATTACAGCTACTAGGAGACATTTGACTCTACAACATGCACCATTTGCACATCTTTGCAATGGAGAATCACTTTTGCAAGTGATGGGAACAAGAAGGTGGAGGAGTTGGTCATTTGCCATAATGACTTTTTCATGATAAGCAGCAGGCATCTATGATTATTTTCAAAGGCAATGAATAGGTTCAAAGTCTGACATTATTGGGCTTTAATTAGAAGTCAGTTTGCATACATTTTAATGTTAATCACTGTTCAGTGAACTGGGATAGGTCACCCACAGCCTACTCACTCTAGAAACAACACTCTTTTTTCTTTTCCTTGAGATGTAAAATATCGTCAGGCACTAGTACAAGATTCTGTTTCTCCAAAGAAAATGGCAGGGGCTGGGGTGATAGCTCCATGGCACAAGTGCCTGCCTGGCAAGTGCAAGTTCATGAGTTTGAACCCTGGTCCCACAAAAAAAAAAAAAAGAAAGAAAGAAAATGACAAATTTTCACCTGTAACCCCAGCTATTCAGTTGGCTCAGGCAAGAAGATCAACAGTTTGAGCCCAGCCTGGGCAATTTATTAATAAGATCATGTTTCAAACTTTAAAAAATAAAAGAGGATTGAAGATGTAGCATGAGCAAGCAGAGTTCAAAATGATGCTTGGGAATCTTCAGGTTTGCAAATCTCTCTAAATTCAGCTTCAATTCTCATAAGTTTTCCCCTATAATACGTACAGTGTTGCCTATCATAATGAGATATAGTATATATTGCCCACAAATTTCATTGATTTTGCAGAATATTTTAGAGCCTCTAGATATAATTTGAAGTACAATAACAAAAACAGAATAGAATTTTTTTGGCCTAAATTAGTCTGAATTGAATCTGAGCAGATTATTGCAATATAAAGTAAATCTGACCCAACTTTGATTTCTGGCAAAGCAAGAAAACCAAAGGTTTATGCCACTATTGACTTTTGTTGGATAAAATCATCTTTATTATAAAGTTAAGCCCTTTCCACTTTCCTGGTACTAAAATGCTTTTTTAGAATAAAATTGTTACCAAGTAGATAGTAAGCATATGTTATTTTTTTAAAGGAAGTTCTTCTTTGCAAAATTAATTTTTTTTAGCATTGGGGGAAGAAATAAATTCTTGATAAGTGGGTGACATTCTCAAATCTGAAAGTGCTAAACTAGTTCACCCCCAGCTGCAGTGTTCATCAGTGAAAAATGACCTTGCACAGGCTGGCTCAGGACCAGTACCCTGACCTTGACACTGACTGTGTTCTGATCTTTTATTTCTATCCAAGACTATGTTTAAAGTCAATTTTTTTTTTTCATTTCCTGGCTCTTCTTTTGATGAGAAAGGACAAACACTCAGTAGAAAAAGTATGCCAGGTGCTTGAAAACAGAAATTATTTCCTCAAAGTGTTTTAATCATGCTGTTGAAAGCCACTTCCTTCAGCGGCCTAATCACACAAATCATAGTAAAAGGTTAAAGATGAAGTTCAATTGTTCCAAATTGCCTGTGATGGTTTCTCAGAAATAGATTACTTCCTATTAAATGGTCAAGTAATTCTGCTGTCCATTTGGTATCATCTCTGGACTATAATGTCACTTCTACCCAGATAATGTGCATGAATGTTTGGTTTGCAGAGGTGTACATTTAATTGCTACCGATGTTTTGATATAGGGGAAAGAAGCACCCAATCTGCTAGATACATGAGATGAGCTGATGTTCTCAAAAATTTAAGAATGAATTTTAGGAACAGTGGAGGCTAAGAGCAGAATATATTTCTTGAGGGAAAGAAAGCTTCTGTCCAAGAGAAGAAGAGGAGGAGACCTGAGTGGGTTGCCAAGGAACTAGCCTTTCTGGGGATTTTATAGAGCAAAACCATGAGGATGAGGCAGATCCAAGATGGGAAATATGGTAAATCACTAGTTGATCTTGAGGTAGAACAAAGCTATGGTCAACCAAACATAATTGCTCAGGTAAAATTGATTAAATCTAGGTCAAATGGGAAGCAAGTCACATAGCAAACGGGCATGAATATAAAACAAGAGCTTTTCTGTAGGGGGCTGGATTAGTGAGTCTTCCTGGCTATTTCAACTTATTTAGACTATCAATCCCTCCTGTCCATCCTTAGGGAGATATGTAGGTACAATTGTTTCATCTTTCATCTTGAGGTCTGGCCCAGAGGAAATACCTGTCTCCCTCAGGGTTGCAAGGCATCTCTTCTGCACTGACTCCTCCGTGGCCCCCACCCTGACTCGCTGCCTATAATATTCTAACTCAGTTGCCTTCAACAATCCAAGTCCAATTTAGAGTTGACACATTCGTACAGAATGCAATTTTATCTGATCAACACAAGCAGGAAATAGCTAGATTTTATAGGACGAAAATAGCATGATGGCCATTTATTTTTATTACTTCCTCCTTGGTTAAACTATTAAATACCATCTAAAGCAGTTTTATTTCTTACCACTTCTAATACCAAACAGTAAATTATAGGTGTGAAAGTTTCTCAAATATACAATTAGTTTAATAAATATAATACATAAATATTAGTTTAATAAATATAGTGACTATATTGCAGTGACTCTTAGCTACCAGATTCAGAAATAGAGTCCTGCCCTTGAGTACTAGGAGGCCAAGGGTCTGTCTTCCCTTTGGCATAGCTACATAGATGAGTTTCCTAACTCCCTAAGCCTCATTTTCTTCATCTAAAGAAAAATATGTGCTCCATCTGAAATACCACTTCAACCTGAGCTTATTAAGCATTTATTTTGTGTCATGTATTATGCAAAGTATGTCACAAATACCATCTGAGCCCTGAAATAATGCTATGAATATTGTTACTAGTCCCGCCACACAGGTAAGGAAACTGAATCTCAGAGAGATTGAGACAAAATTAGAAATGGGAGGTCATATTTAAATCTCAATCTAAATTCACTTTTTTTTTTTTTTTTTTTGGTGGGACCGGGGTTCAAACTCACTACCTTGCACTTGCCCAGCAGGCACTTGTGCCTCGGAGCTATCTCCCTAGCCCCATAAATTCACTTTTTTTTGAGACAAACTTTCACTATATAGTCCATGCTACCCTTGACTTTGCCATCCTCCTGCTTCAGCTTCCTGAGTGCTTAGATGAGAGGCTCACACAACCACACCTGGCTAAAGCCCGGCTAAGCCTACCACTACAGTTCACATTGCTGAAGGTTTCTTCAACAGATAATGCTACACTTTGGTTGTCTAATCGAGGAGTAGCTCAGTGTGAGAAATGTTGGAACAGATAAGTTGGAGGAAGAAGCTTCCCACAGACAAGAAGGGCACTCTCTGTAGGCAGGCAGAGCCTTACAGACACAGAAGATTGGTATTATAAGCCAGTGCTCTGGAAGGCCTACTATTAGCAACTGAATAATAGCCTGATAAAATCCTCAGCATAGAATGGAGCTAAGGATAAGGCAGGGGGAGTGGAAGGAACATTTGTCACACTGTGAGGTACCTCATACATGAATATCCTGTTTTCCTCACTAACTGCCAAGAGGCAATTTTTATATGCTTTTATAGAAAGAGACAACCTCAGAGGTAAGTATTCAAACTTTGTTTCTTTGTAGCCAGTTGCAAGCCTCACTATCCATATTTCTAGGCCTCCTTTTTCAGGAGTCTGGAAGGAATCTGAGGGATTGATTCAGTCTCTTTACGTTTAAGTGTTGTGTCAGGGTCACACAACCCTTAGAAGACGCAACCAGAACCCAGGCCCACCCACAGTCTTTCACCCAAACCCTTCTATGAGCCAGCTGCAGAAATGGAATCGCTTGGAAAAGCTATAGATTCTAGGACAGCGGTTCTCAACCTTCCTAATGCCATGACCCCACAGTACAGTTCCTCATGTTGCGGTGACCCCAAACCAAAGAATAATTTTGGTGGCTACTTCAAAACTGTAATTTTGCTACAGTTATGATTCGGAATGGCTTTAGGTGACCCCTGTGTTTTGGTCATTTGACCCCTGCCAGGGTCGCAACCCACAGGTTGAGAACCACTGTTCTAGGAGGTAAACAGTCTGGCCTTTCTGGTTTGATTTCTATTTTTCCCTTCTTTATGGATTAATGGGTTAGTGTCTCTTTCTAGTGATGTTACAATTTGCATCTCAGTTTCTTATTGAGGAAAATTAGCTGCTATCTCTTAAGCACCAACCAACTGTATGCTTTACAAATACTTTTTTCTTATACTTCTACTGAAGATACTAATTGCTCCAATTTAGAGTTGAGGCCATCGTTTGAGGGGTCACGCAGCGAGGTTTCTGCTTCGCGCCCTTCCTTGCTCTCTTTCAGCCAACACCTGCAGCCTCCACCCGGATATGAGCAACCGTACTGCATGCACGCTGTCATCCTGCACAAAGATCATTCATTTCCGGGGAAAAAAAGAAAATGCAAATTTAGTGTACACTAATACATTAAAGCTGTTTGTATTTGATAAGAAAAATCATATTTAAAAAAAAAAAAGAGGTTATGTTTCTTCCCTGGATCCCTTAAACTGGATATAAGCAGTGAACTGTTATTCAACAAGGAGCATTGGGCATTGCTAATCTGTCAATAGCCGTGCCATGTTATTAAAATATGTTTTTAATATTTTCTCATTTAATCTCAGATGAAAAATGAGAATTGTGTTTGCAAAGACTGAGAGGTAATGATGGCTGCACTGAACTTCTGTGATTTTAGACAATGATTTCATTTTTTGTGGCTTTGAGCAATAAGCTTTCTCATCTGTGTTACATATCAGATAGTACCCAAAATTCCAGCTAACTTATCACATTTTTATTACAAGCAGGATATGGAGTTTGAATTGTCTGAATTAATCCATCTAGCCACCTTAGGTTAGTTGCGTAAATTGAAAACCAGGTATTTATTTTATGTAGCTGTTGTCACACCTGACCTGCTGCCAGGGCTTTGCCCTGCTTTGTACCCTGGTGACTTGGCCCAGTCTCCTCTGTAGCCAAACAGCTGTGAATTCAGCAGGCATCCCTCAGCAGATGCTCTGTTTGTTCCTGCAGAGTGTGCTTTTGTGTCTCTGCTTCAGAGAGAAAGTGCACAAACAGGAGTTTCTTTAATTTCTCCAAAGCACTCTGACTGAACACGCAATGAATATTCATTAAATGGCCAGCCAGTGAGGGCCCAATCTTTAGGAATTGTAAATGATGTGGAGATGCAAAAGGGACAGAGCTGTGCCCTCAAGGGACTTAGAATCCATAGCCAATACTACCAGATAAACTGACTTCTGTCTGACCTTTAATTCTCTTACAAAGACAAGAAATTAACTATATTACTCTAAAAATAGATTCTTCATTCAACAGAAGACTTATTGCACATTACCTAACCCCGTGCTAATACATGAGGAATTCACACAAGTACTGAGAAAATGTATTTGTTACTTCTACAACAATAGAAATTGGGGCTGGGGAGATAGCTCTGAGGCACAAGTGCCTGCTGGGCAAGTGCAAGGTCGTGAGTTCGAACCCTGGTCCCACAAAAAAAAAACAATAGAAATTGGTTGGTATTTTTTTCATTCTAAAACAATGGGAATTAATTTTTATGACATAAGTTATCAAGTTTGTTTTTAAGTAATGAAAAAGACCTTGAAAGCAGAAAATGTACTTATTATGAATTTTTGTTAGATATCATCGAGGTTTATCATCCAGTTTTCTTTTTCTTCTGGCCACTCCATAGCATGGTTTCAAAATATCTGTTACAATGCATTTATTTTATAGACTATCAATTTAATATGACCATTTCCAAATAACCTATAAAAACTACAAAACTATTATCACAATCAATATGAGATCAAGAAACAAAAAATGATATATAATTATACTTTACTGTAGTCATACATCCCCTTAATAACATTCATAACTTACCAGTTACATAATTAAATGTCAGAGGTGTTATCAAAGATACATTTTGAGGTCAGCTTAACTGATAATAATTATGACCCAATGTGAAGTTTACATCATAATTAAGAAAACATTAGCAAAGAAAGTCTGCTGATCTGAAAATTATGAAGCTATTTCCCACCTGTTGCAACATGCATAGGGTTCTGTCTCCAAAGAAATGGCTTTAGATTCTAAGTTGGACTCAGAAAATGATGGCATGGCTTGATATGCAGTCGTAATAAAATAAAAATCATAACTCCCTGATTCTACTTTTTATTTTTAATTGTGGTAAAATACATATAATGTAAAATATGCTACTATACATCTCTAGCTTACATTTCTGTGGCATTAAGTATATTCAAATTGCTGACTTCCCAGAACTTTCTGATCTTGAAAAACTCTGCAGCTTCCATCCTCTTTGTGTTTCCATGGGGTTCCTCACACAAGAGCAATCATGTGGTATTTGTCTTTAGGTGACTGGCATATTTCACTTAGCATGTTATTCCTGAGATCCACCCACGTTACAGCATGTATTAAAATTTCTGTCCTTTTCACAGCAACATGGCCTTCCATCACGTGCACATACCATACTTTGTTTCTTCATTTATCCATGGACATTTGGGTTCTTTTCATCTCTTGGCTATTAGGAATAACGCAGCTTTCAACATGGGTGAACAATTATACTCTTCTTAAGTTGATATAAATAGATGCCTTTTCTAGGCCAAAAGCTTGACCGGAAGTCTGACCTCTAGTAGCCTCAGTTGCTAGTGCAATGCAACCCCCCCACCCCCCCTCTGGAGAAACACCTTTCTCAAGGGTGGTATATCCCCTCCTAGGAGGGTTTGTGTCTTAGTTACTTTTTACTCATGGCTGGGACAAATACCAGACACTCAAGATGAAGGAAGGAAAGATTTATTTCGCTCACAGTTCATAGAGGTTTCAGTCCATATTTGGCTGGCCCAAGGCTGAGTGGAACAGAGCAGAGAGCATCCAGTTCATGGAGGCAGAGCAGCAGCAAAATGGTGGCAGAGGCAACCAGTCAATCAGGGCAGCAGAGCAGCAGCAACAGCTCTAGTCTGTCTCTCTGACTCTCTTTATATTACATTCAGGCTCTCCACCTTAGCCTCCACCTTAGGCTACACCCATAATCCCAGAAGCACTTCGAACCATAATCCCATCAGTACTAAAACCCATAATCCCAGGGATCATGGATCATGTCTCAATTTATGGAAATCCCTGCCCAATGACAACATGAGGCTTTGGGGGGACAACTAGACATAAACCATAACTTTCCACCCCTGGGCCCCCAAAGTCTCATACATATCCCTTTTTACAAAAGACATTTTAGTCCATCTGAAAGAGTTGCCAAACTCCCAATAGTTTCAGCATTGCTGACAAGTCCAAATCCCAAGTTTCCTCGAAGATCCAAGGCACACTCTCATCTGTGAGCCCCTGTACAATAGAAGAGTTAAACATATCCAACATTCAAGGTATAAGATAAACATTACAATTCTGAAAGTTGCAAACAACAGGGTAATACAAAACAATGGGACCAACACATGTCCAAAATCCAGCAGGGTAAACATTAAATCCCATAATTCCAACTGGAGAATCTGAAGCAGTCTGCACTGAGTTGTGAGCATCATGCAACTCTGCTCCTACGGCACTCTTGGTGGTAATTCCCATGGCTTCTTTCTTAGGCTGGCTTTGCTCCCTCCTAGCGCAACCCCTTATTCCTGGCTTTTCCAAACTTCTGGGGTTTCCAATGAATTGGCTTCTCACTCTCTGCTTCACACACTGCCCTCTCAGGAGCACACTGCCTGGCCTCCGAGACCTTCTTCTGAAATCGAGGTGGAAGCCTTCTTGAACTAACAGCTCTTGCATTCTGAATGCACCTAAAACAAATGCCATGTGGATGATGCCAGGGTCTGCTGCCAGCTGGAGCAGTAGCCAGGCTACCTTCTCTCTTGCTTGTAGGAGTGGAATGCCTGGATTAATGAACACTCTGACCTTGATTCCTAGGAACAAATTCTCCATGCCAGCGCCATTTTGGAACCTGGTTTGGCCGCTGCCGCCATTCTGGTACTTGCGTCTCTGTGGCCTTCTTCTCAAGGCAAAGCCTCTCTCCTTTGCAATTCTGGGACTGCAAAGCACAGAGAGCTGCCACCTCTTGTGATGCCCTCAGGCCATCTTTTTGATTCGCTGGTTCCTTCCCAGCAATGGAGATCCTCTCAGCTCCATCTTTGCAGTCCACAGCTTTCCTGGTGTTTCCTTTCTGGCCAAACTCACATTTTAAATCATCCTGCTTGGTTCTTTTCTCTTGATTCTCAACATAAATCTGGCTAAAAGCAACCAATAACAACCATGCCACTGCCCCAATAGTTTGCTGCTTTGAAATGTCTCTTGTAAGATTAATCAGTCCACCATGCTTAATCTCAGTCTTAGGCAAAGTCTCTGGGCGTGAGCAAAATTCCGAAAGATTTTCAGCCAATCCATAGAACAAATCATCTGGAGTCCAATGACCAATACTGTCCTTTTTTCCAGCAGAAACCTCCTCAGCCTGGTCTTTACAAGCAGTCTTCTGGTCTAAGCTCTGGCCAGAATCAGCCAAGCTGAACAGCTGAAGCTGTTCTAGTGCTTTGTTTTTAGCTGACATCTCTGAACCTTTCCTATCTCTTCCCATAAGCCATTCTCAAAAGCTTATAATCCACATTGTCAGGTATAGTCACAGAAACGACCCCACTTCTCTGGTACCAAATTCTGTCTTGGTTACTTTTCACTCGTTGCTGGGACAAATACCCGACACTCAAAATGAAGGAAGGAAAGGTTTATTTAGCTCACAGTTCGTGAAGGTTTCAGTCCATATTCGGCTGGACCAAGGCTGAGTGGAACAGAGCAGAGAGCATCCAGTTCATGGCGGCAGAACAGCAACAAAATGGCGGAAGAGGTAGCCAACCAAACACGGCAGCAGAGCAACAGCAACAACCCTAGTCTGTGTCTCTGACTCTCTTTATATTACATTCAGGCTCTCCACCTTAGCCTCCGCCTTAGGCTACACCACAATCCCAGAAGCATTTCGACCCATAATCCCATCAGTACTAAAACCCATAATCCCAGGGATCATGGATCAAGTCTCAAACTCCAGAAGTCTCCGCCCAATGACTACATGAGGCTTTGGGAGGACGACTAGACATAAACCATAACAGTTGGCAAAGAAAATTTGATATTTCCTATACCTAGGATGTATAGGTATGTCAGGATCTATCCATGGGGCCTTTGCTTCCTATTTCTAAATGACCTTTTGAAGTAGTTGTTAATTTCATTTTAATAAGAAAAGTGTGGCTAAGAATCTAAAAATCTGTCTATAGACTCAAAATAATAAACAGTGAAACTGGATTAAAATCCAATTTTTTAATTTTTTTTTTTTTTTTTCTTGTTTCAGAACCTTTGTTTGTTTATTCACTCATTTTTATGGCCGGCTCAGCCCGCCCTGAGGGCAGGGCTGGCGCAGCATGTGGTGCCAGGGATCGAACCGCGGTCCCTGAAGCCGCCCAAGCTTTCCCAAGCAGGCGCTTTAGACCACTGAGCCATCCTGCCGGGCCTAAAATCCAATTTTTTTTAGTTCTAAATCTCATATATCTTTTCCTACTATAAGGATGGCAAATAGGAACAACTCTTGCCCTCTGTATGTATTTGTAGATACAAATTAAACTGGAGCATGATTCTGTGCGGCAGATGTTTCTTTCTTTTATTGGTGTAGCCTGTCCCACTCACTCACTCACTCACTCCCTGGTTTATACTTGGATACATCCTGGACACAGGAGGACAATGAGTCAGAAGGTAGAGCTCCCCTGTAAGAAGCTCATAGCCCAGCTAGCAGGAAACAAAAGAGTTTTAACAGAATGGGCCTTTGGGTGCAGAAGAGTGGGAGCCAGGTGACATGAACTGGGATGCTCATGCAGCCACCCCCACACTGGCCTCCCTCCAAGACCCTAAATATCTGGAACTTTATCACATGCAGACAGATACTATATGTTACTGTGCCACTTCAGGCAGAATGTGTAAGACTTCAGTGTCCTTCACTGTAAAATAAAGTTGAGTACATGCCTTAAAAGGTTTAGGGCATATAGTCACAGAGGTATCTGCCTGTAATCTCAACTGCCCTGGAAGCCAAGGCAGGAGCATTGAAAACTTGAGGTCAGCTTCAGCAGCTTAGTTTCAAAATTCAAACATAGTTGTGTTTCATGGGTTTAGTCCCAGTAACCACCCGCCAGTTTGGCAGGGTGATTAAATGCCATGTTTCCATGAAAATGCCACGAATGCTTTTCGGTGTGATGAATGGTTGTTAACATTATTATAGATCTGTATTTAATACTGACAAAATCAAGAACAAAGGAGCCTTTGCTTCACTCATGGACAAAAATAACCCTTTAGTCAATATAATTTGATCTGCTACCGAGACTCCACCTGTGAGAATTAGATAGTGAGCCACTCTTGAACTTACTTCCCATCTACATGGAAAACATTCAAAGAGTTCATGAAGCCTTTGTGCTGGGAGGGATAACACAGTTTTATCTAATTGTAATGCAGGGATAGGGCTTAAAAATCATGGAGGTTTGTGTTCTCCAGGTTTAGCTGGTCATCAGGATCAACTTGAGAGTACAGGTTCTGAGTCCAGCCCCCAGCAAGGTTCTGGTGTTGGTGTTGTTGTTGTTGTTGCTGTAGGTGGTGGTGGTGGTGGTGGTGTTTTGATGTATTTAGTACAGGCTCTCACTATAGAGCTGGGACTCATAGTGATCCTCCTGTTTCCAGCCTCCCCAGCTCTAGGATTATGGGCATGTGCCACCATGCCAGGTCTCGCTGGCTTGCTCAGCGGCCCAGGAACAGGGCAGACACAGCATGTGGTGCTGGAGATTGAACCTGGTCTCTGTACTTGCTTTAGTGGGTGCTTAGTCCATTGAGCTACTATCTCACCAGCAAGGTTCTGATGCTTTGGATAAGTTTATTGCCCTTAGTTCTCCAACTATACCTGAGCTATCAACTCCTAGACTTATGACTCCTTTTTCTCTTGTTTTCATTGCATGCTAACCTACATCCATAATTACTAAGTAATTTCATGATCAATTTCATTTGTTATATACCAAAAGAACTGCTTTATCTGCTTCCAGTCGCTTCGTTCTTTAGTCCATAACACATTCAGCTGTGTTATGCCCTTGAATTCTTGTTTTCTTCTTTAAAGTTCTTATATTAGGGAGACTATATGATATTTACATATATAGGTCTGGTTTATTTCACTAATGAGTATATGTTCAATATACAACCATTTATATATGAAGTCTTCAAACTTATCATTCTTTATGGATGAGTAGTATTCCATTGTATAAAAATACCACATTTTTTTTAACCATTCTTCAAATGATGGACATTTTTACCAAAAGAACTGATAGCAGGACTCAAGCAAATGTCTGTACATGCATATTCATCTGTAGCTTTGTCCATAATAGTCAAAAAGTGAAAACAACCCAAGCCTCCACTGATGAATGGATGAACAAAATGTGATTAAAACATACAATTAAATACTGGTAAGTCTTAAAAACGAAGGAAATTCTGACATATCCTCCCATATGTCTTATAGGTAGAGCTTCATCGTATGTCTAAGTATCCCACTGTACCTAGGATGGGGCTAGGGACATGACAGCAAGTGATCAAGGGGAATCAGAACCAGAACACTAGAACACAGAAAAACCTTTCTAACTCTGATCGGAGAGAAATAACCCACTCACAAAAGACAAGTATCCCATTTATATGAAACACTAAGAATAAGCAAATTGACAGAAACAAAGTAAAACAGTTGTTGCTAGAAGCTGGAGGAAGGAAGAATGTGAACTCATTGTCCATGGGTATGGCATATTATTTTGGGAATATGAAAAACCATACAATAGATAAAGAACACAGCTGCACAACAATGTGAATATATTCAGTGCTACTGAACAGTACACTTAAAGATGATTAACATGTTAATTTTCTGCTACCTATAGATTCCCACGAAACAAAAATGATAAACTGAGCAGTGACAAGATAAAAATTTCTGGTTGGAGAGATGGAGATATTTACGCTGAGCATACCCATCAACCAGGTTCTCTTCTACAGCTAAGAAATTGATGCCTTCCCTCCAAGGTTCATAGAATTTCTGTAGAGAAGAGCTGATGCCTGTCAGCAAGTCCCACCTACAGTACAAAATTATTCATAAATAGCCTACAAACGACTCTGGTTGAGTCAGTGAAGGAACAGTCAATCCTTCTGAGGAAGACAGGGATGGAGATGGGAAAGTTATAGGACTCTCCCCTGAGTCTCCTCCAAAGCTCTGAGCCCCTCCTACTCCCATCCAGGCTAGCACCTTTGGAGCTAACATTGTCCACACCTCTGTTCCAGCCCCTAAGCCATCCCCTCCGCTTCCAAGCTCTTTTTTTTAGTATCCTGAACTTGTGGATTGGACTTCACCAGCACCAATTGATTGCATTTTACAAAAGGCTTAGAAATTCTCCTCTGGCCAGAGGAAAAGGCCTTCATTAAAGTTTTTTCTAATACCTAATACTCTGGAAAATTCTTTCGGCTGTTGTTGCTGCTGCTGCTATTGTTGCTATTGTTTTCATCCATACACCCACTGTGGAAAAGTAGAAAAGCACACAGAATAACAATTGCCTCTAGTCCCACTACCCATTACCAGAAATACCAAGATGTATCGATGGCTAGAAACACTGTGCATTATCATTTGACAATCTACTCTTCCTTCTGTACTTGTTTTACCTTGAGTGTTGGCTCCTTCATACTTATGGCTAGCAGAGAACACTGGAGCCAGATGCCAACACCTGCTACCCCTGACACAAATGCACTTCCCATGCTCAGGTCATCTCAAAGACTTCACTTCCAGGGGAGTAAGGCAGGGCCGGCTGTCTACAGGTTAAGGGCCTGAGACTCAGGGCAGTGCAAGAAAACGTGACTTTCTGCCTATGTCCTCCTTAGGCCTACTCCTTTCCTGCCCCCTTCCTCACAGTTATTGCTCCCAACACTGCCACTCCAGCTCTCTGTAGCAACC
This sequence comes from Myocastor coypus, assembly GCA_004027025.1. Taxonomy (NCBI): domain Eukaryota; kingdom Metazoa; phylum Chordata; class Mammalia; order Rodentia; family Myocastoridae; genus Myocastor; species Myocastor coypus. Next base: position 11,918 of record PVJA010017366.1, on the reverse strand, counting down.
GCTCTTTTAGGAACTGGGCACAGTGCCATCACAGCAGATGGGCTAGAGAATAGGTAGTCAATGTTCATTTCTGTAGACAAACAGAAGTGCAAGCACGGATATTGAAAACAGGACTCCTAGGTAAGAATTTTTCTTCAACACTCAAATCAAGACAGACACAGTCAGAATTCTACCTGAGGGACAAATTCACTCTGACCCAGGAGGAACAGCTGTCAAGTCTCGGGGAAAAATGTTTCCATAGAGACAGAAAGGAGGCAGTGAGGCCAAAGAGCTCTCTGGTGGGTTCCCCTTGATTTCTACAGAATCCCTCTTCAAGCCAAAACAAGCTTGCTCTGCCCAGCAGGCGCGCAGCTAAGCAGGCCATTAGAATGCTGGGCCGCACTCCACAGGCTCTCTAGATACACAAAGAGTCCATAACATTTGGGCTACAGCCCCAACTCATTATTTGATATGAAAGTTTATGCAGCCACAAAATTAAATGGAAAAAATCACATTAGGAAGGGTGTACAGCCTCTTTAACTCATGCCTGACAATAGCAAAAGACCACAGCATAGCTGTTGGCTGACTGATTTCTCACTTTAACCCTTCTGGAAAAAGTTCCACACGAATATGGATTCTCACACATTCGAGGGTGCATCCCTTGCGGCCTGGAATCCTCCAGCAGAGGCAAGCACATTGCTTGCACAAGCACACAGCTAGGACCTTGTGCTGCAGCTGCCACTCTGCAAAGTACAGGAACCGAGGGGTGATTTTAAATAGGATCTGAACATTCTCCTTTAGCCTCTGAGTAGATCCTTCAACAAGATTTTGTTTTGTTTTGTTTGTTTTATTAAACCTTGGGTTAATAAACTATGGCAACTTGGCCAAACCTATATTTTAATTGGAACACAGCCTCTCCTCTACATGTTGGCTATGACTGCCTTCAACCTACTAAGGCATAGCTGAAAACATACAAAGGGGTCTTTCTGGTGAGTAAAGTTAAAAATACTTACTAATCTGTCCCCTTAAAAATATTAACTAGCGGGGCCCGGTGGGATGGCTCAGTGGTCTAAAGCACCTCCTTGGGAAAGCTTGGGCAGCTTCAGGGACCGTGGTTCGATCCCCGGCACCACATGCTGCGCCAGCCCTGCCCTCAGGGCGGGCTGACCTGGCCATAAAAATGAGTGAATAAACAAATAAAGGTTCTGAAACAAGAAAAAAAAAAATCATCAAAAAAAATATATTAACTAGCATCTGTACTTTAATTGTTGCTGTAAAACAATGTTTTATAGAAAGACCAGAAAATGATAGTTACATGAAATAGTAGGAGTTGGAATTCTGGGTAATTTTATTTCCTTTATATATATTTTTCTATAAATACTACACATTTTTTTTTATAATTTAGGGGGAAATTTTAAAGAAAAGGTGAATGGATAGACGCTGTTGCTATGGAAAGTAGAACCTGCAAATCTGCAGATGTATGGATCATTTTCCATTGGTGATGCCCAACGCCTGCAACCTAAAGGAGAGGCAGTTTAACTTGGCTCATAGTTCCGGAGGATTCAGTCCATGGGTGATGGGCTCCAGAGAAGCTCACAGCAGCAGAGCATGATGGAGCCAACCTGTTCACTTCATGACAGCAGCGCCAGAGAGGAAGGGGCAGCAGTCAGATATGGTCCCCACTACCACACCTTCCTCACCCATCCAGGCACACCCAGAAGGCTGCATTACTAACCCCATTAGCTGCTGCCAAGCCAATCCAGCTGACATACAAGCTTAACTGTCACAATAAATGATGCTCATTTCTGCTGCAATTTAAAAAGATCAGAAATTTAATTCTCACTGTTGTGGACTCCAGCAAGTGGAAGATAAAGGTAAGAATTTTGTTGCCCAGTGAGAGTCCTGTCTCTGTTTCCAAGATGGAGCTTCGACATTTTATCTTTGCCAGGCAGAGGGCAAAATGGCAAGGGAACGAAACCCTCCATGAAGTTCCATTTTGCAGGCGCCTAATCCCATTCTCAAGTGAGGAGCCCTGGTGTTCTAATTGCCCCCTAAAGTCCCCACCTCTTCATACTATCTTATTGGCTATTAACTGGCTGGTAAACCTGATTTTAGAGAGAACACATTCAAGTCTAGCAATGCTAACATCAAACCACATTTTCCATGAATAAAGGTAAGCTCATGACATTAAGTACAGGTTGTGTGTTAGTTCAAGTTACCTGAGAAGCAGTCACCAAAACATGGAAAAATTACTAGAAGAAAAACCTATGAGGGAAAATGAGAAGGTAGGTAGTGGAAGATAAAAAAGAAAGCTGGGTAGAAATGGTTGAAAGGACAGAAGTTCTGCACAGGCAACAGGGAGTTCTAGAGCTGAAGTTGCTTCCCTGTGGCCTCCTCTGGCTCTCAGAAGCAGGCCTGCTCTACACCCTGCTGCACTCACTTCCTCAGTCAACAGCCCTGAGAAATCTGCCCTGGGTGATGTGGACAGGGCTTTCCAGGGCCAGCAGCTGGGCCTCCAGCAATTACCCTACCTGTGTCAGAAACCTGAAAGATGACGTTCCATGGTTGCCTCAAAGAAAAATGGCAGGAGGCAGGAGAATCACTGAGAGTTCAAGGCCAGCCTGAACCACATAGGGAGACCCTATCTCAAATAACCAAAAAAAGAAAAACAGAAGGGAGGAAGAAAGGAAGGAAGGAAAACTATAATGCTCATGCAACCTAAAGTATGTGCTGAATCACTTTAAACCCTTCATTTACCATATAAATAAGGTTTCAAGGAGACACAGACTTTTTGGAAACAGAATGTGATACAGAGATGTTGTAGGAAGAGGGAGCAAAAAAACTCCAGGGCCTTAACTTGTTTATTATTGTTAAAAGCACAATTTGTGTTTTCATCCAAAGAGTCGGAGACTAACAAGTACTTTTTACTAAAAACCATGGCTCTTCCTGTGGGCTTCAGACTGCTAATAGGTGCTCAAATCAAAACAAAGCTTGATCTTCATTTTACCAAACTCCAGGTCAAGTTCTCAGTTCTGTATATAGGCATGCTAGTCATTTAGGGGTATCTGTCTAAAAGTTAGCAGAATTAATTTGTTAGCACTAAATTTACCTAGCCTATCTTATCCTCCTTCCAAACTGTTGACAGACAAGAGTAACTAAAGTGATTTTCAAGATTTGCAGATATCCAGTTACCAGCTTTCACAATGTCTAGGTCGAGACCCACCCTGTCCCCACCTTGAAGCAGTGCTTGAAAGTCTCCATCCTCTGTCCTGAAACTGTAGTCATCTGGGTCCCAGAAGAAGAAGGAGCAGAGCCTCTGAGACCTCACCGTGAGCTAGCTCACCTTCCTGAGCAGGACCAGCAACCTCGTGAACACTGAACTGTCCCTCAAGTCATAAGAATACCTTCAGACAAAACCAGACCTCGACCCAGTATGGCCCCACCACCCTGTGCCCTGGCCCTTGTGCTGTGCCAGTCTGAGCCTCGGCACAAGAGTGGGACTCCTTGCAGCTGCTCAGGCTGGGGTCCTTGCCCTGCTCTACTTTATATTCCTGTGTTAGGGGGCCAGCCTGACCTGTGCAAGCTCTTCAAGGTGAACCCCGTTTCCATTTTTTTGCAAATTTGTGCCTCAGCTTTCATTTCCATTATAACTAAAGCAAGAACCCACACTAACCAATGAAAAATGACCTTTGAAGCTACTTCAACCTCTTTTTTATAGAAAGAAAATAATAATTTAAACAATGAAATTAAATTTGGGATGATCACAGAAAATAACCCCACTTCATATTGTGAGTAGAAGCTGTTTTGATTTCTGCTCATTGTTGGTTTCAGACTTGAGATATCTTGGTAGGGGCAATGTTAATTTCATAGGACAGAAGGGCTTTAGAATAAAGAATGAGTCTCACATCCTAGGATCACAATGTAGACCCAGCCCAGGGTCATCAGTGGTAAAATTTGCAGACAAAAGGCAAATGATGACCCTGTCTTTTATTTCTTAGAGTCATAGAAAATATCAGACCAAAGCTATATATTAGAGCTATCTAGTCTAAACCTTTAAATTTTCTAGATAAAGTCCTAAAGCTCAGGAAATAAAGGAGTTACATTTGTTGAGCTGCTACTATGTGAAACAGTACTGTCATTTGCATCATGATTTCACTAGCATTGTAAGAAGTTAGCTCTAGCAGTAGAATGAAGCATGGCTTAGAGACAAAAAGAGCAACCAAGCAGTTCCTACAGAGCTGGGCCTGGTGGTGCACACCTGTGATCGCAGCACTCGGGAGGCTGAGGCAGGAGGGTCTCTGTCTCAAAAAGTTACTGAAGTTACTGTAACTGTCCAGGAAATGATAGGAAGAATAAAAATGATGGCAGGGGTTTGATATGGTGAAACAAGAAAGCACAGAATATGGGTTTTTTGAAGGAAAAACATCTCTCCAGACTGATGGAGGCAGAGGCAGAGAAAGAGATCTTTAAACAGGAAGGTCTGGGGCAGGCATAGTGGTGCATGCCTGTACTTCCAGAACTTGGGAGGCTGATGCAGGAAGATCAGTGCAAGTTCGAGACCAGCCTGAGCTACAAAAGTGAGCTCAAGGCCAGCCTGAACTACATAGTGTGACTCTGTCTCAAAATGGAAAAAAACAAAACAAACAAACAAACAAACAAAAAAAAAAAAAAACAGGAAGGTCTATAGGGACACATGGGGACAGTTTGGATAGAACAGAAAATCCAGGGTGGAAAACTGGACTTGTGCAGACTAAGATGCTGCTGAAGCATACATGTGGAGCCGCCCAGTGAGCAGGCAAGAATTCCAGCCAGCATCTCACCCATCAGTAGGGAGAAAGAATTGCCGGATGACCAGGAGAGCATGGTACAGGGGAGGAGGACAGTCGCTGGGAGCCATCAGTATGAGCGGCCCAGGACAACCAGCCTAACGATCAGGAGAGCTCACAGGACCGCCCCAACCCAGGCCAGCAGAGCAAGTCACTCTCAGAGTGTGGATTACGTGGAGGTGGAGACTAGCTGTGAAGAGGGAGCCACAGAACTTGAAGGGTGATATGGCTTAGCCGGCCGATAGTACGGTTTTCTGGACTGGTTTTGTCATGGTCAGTACCTCATTTCTGTACTCACTTTCATGTCTCACCCAGATCTTTCCAGTCTGGTCTCCAGGTAAATGTATCCCATAGAATTCATCTGCCTCAAGGACTAAGTAGGAGTTCATAAACTAGTCTCCACACAAGTATTCGTAGTAACTTGCTGTAAAGGGTACTGTTGGAAGTTAAACTACTCAGGATGTGGCTTCTCCCAGTATTCACAAAGACTGTCTTTTGGGTATTTTCTGAAGCTATGTCTCAGAGAAGAAAAGGGATTAAAGCTAAACAGCTTGCACATGAGAAAATATTTTTAACTTCTTAGCCAATTAAAATGTAATCACATCTTGGAATTCTCTCTCCCTGTCTGTCTCTCCTCTCTCAAACACACATGTACACACAATGGAAGCCATGACTTTTTTCTAACTCTGAGACAATCATTACAAATAGTAATACAATTTTCACAATACTTTTATGTTGGCTCCATAGCAAATCTTCATTGTAAAGTTGTTAAATAATAACATTATATTACAAACAAAACATACACCTGTCTCTGTCTAAAATGCTACAGTTTATTACTGTTGCTCTTACAAGAAAAAGCAAAAGCAACCCTATAGGTAAAACCCTTCACAAAAGAAAAATACCATGCTGGCAGCTCATTATTCCAGGGTGCTATTATGTTAGATGCTAGCTTCTAGGTGTAAGGCACATACCTATAATGATCACATTAAGGCAGAGCCTCATCAATAATAGATGAGATCTGATTATATCCATTCCTGATGTTACTCTAATAACCTGTGGCATTTTTGTAACAAAAAATACAAATTTAACTTTTTTTTCCTTTTAAGAAACTATTCTTGGCACGTGCTCTTGCTAAGTGGAAGAAAATAAGCTGCTTTGGATCAAGGCGCAGTCCTGGCCTTGATTTCTTTCTAGTGCTTTTTAACAGTAAGAATTGACATTTCGAATCAATACTAATAAATGTATGCTGAATTTCTGGCCTTTTGCAGATTTCAAAAGAAAAGACCTGATGCCCTTTCATTGTTGGGTATAGTGGTTCTGGCTCGTGTAGGCTCCATTGGCTCCTGTGTGCCTACTGTACTCAAATGCCTTGTATCGCCTTATGGTGCAGTGGGCCCCGTCCAGTCTGTGCATGCTGAATGGCTGTCACATATGACACCTGCTCTGTGATTTCTCACTACCAGGAACACTACTTACTGCTTTTCCTTGCCCAGTTTTTGTTTAATGCTTCACCTCTTATATAAGAACCATGAAGAGGGTTGAGTGATGTCACCTCCTCCACTATAATCTCTATGAATGATCTTATTCTTGTGTGTGTGTGTGTGTGTGTGTGTGTGTGTGTGTGTGTGTGTTTGAGACAGGGTCTCTCTGTGTAGTTCAGGCTGGCCTGGAGCCCACTTTTGTAGCCCAGGCTGGTCTTGCATTCACATTGATCCTCCTGTCTCAGCCTCTCAAGTGCTGGGATTACAGGCATGCACCACCACACCCAGCTTTCTGTGAATGATCTATATAGTAAATGGACTTTGCTGATGTTTCCTAACTTACATCTTGAAATCAGGAGATCAGAGTAGCTATGTGGCAGCGGCAGACAGAATTACCTGGGTCCTCAGCAGGAAAGAGGTGGCAGGATGACCAGCCCAAATGGCAGAGATGTGCTTTGTAGATGGGGAAAAAAAGCTACAAGCCCTAGAAGATGGGCTGCCAGAGGAGGATGGCAAAGAAACAGACTCTTTCAACCCTTCCGAGAGAACCAGACTCCATCACACCTTCATTTGAGCCTCACAAGATTCACTTCAGACCTCTGGCCTCTTGAAGTAGGAGAGAATAAAGCTGTGTTGTTTCAAGCCAATAATACAAATTTGTGAGAGTTTATTACAAGTGACAACTGAAAACTAATAGATTCTATACTTCATTCCTTTAGGATAGTTTTTCTTTTGTTTCTAAAAGAAAGACTGGATCAAAACAGTCGAGAGACAACCTACAGAATGCAAGAAAAGGAAGAAAATCTTTACAGTTGTATTTCTGACAGGGGATAAATAATACCTGGGAAATACAAAAGTTGTTTGAAATAACACAACCAAAAATGGACCAATGACCATACACTTATCAAAAGAAGGGCAAATGGCCATTTTTTTTAGAATTTTTTTTTCTTGTTTCAGAACTTTGGTTTGTTTATTTATTTATTTTTATGGCCAGCTCTGCCTGCCCTGAGGGCAGGGCTGGTGCAGTATGTGGTGCCAGGGATCCAACCGCGGTCCCTGCAGCTGACCAAGCTTTCCTAAGCAGGTGCTTTAGACCACTGAGTCATCCTACAGGGCCCCAAGTGGCCATTTCAATGTGAAACAATTTTCAATACCTTTATTCACCAGGGATGTAAACTCAAAACTAAACAGAGAGTTTGCCTTATTCTGTTAGAAACAAAAAGTAACAAATACTGGTGAGGATATGGAGGAAAGAAACTCTTATACATTGCTGGTAGGAATGGAAATTGGTTCAACCACTATGGGAATAGCATAGAAGTTCCTCAGAAGATTAAAAAAAAAAAAAAAAAAAAAAAAGAGCTACCATAGGATCTGGCCCCACCACTCACAGGTATTTAGCCAAAGTAATCGAAGTCAGCAAGCAATGCAAAAGAGAAACCTAGATAGGGATATTGCTTACAGCAAGATTCACACACTCATCAACAGCTCAGTGGCTAAACAAAGCATTACATACACAATGAGGTACTATGCAGCGCTACAGAAGAATGAAACCCTGTTCTCTACAGGGAGATGGATAGAACTGGAGGATATCATGTTGACCCAAACAAGCCAGACACAGAAAGGCAAAATCGCATTTTTCACATAAGCCAAATCTAAAACACGAAAACCAAAAAGCCTGAAAGTAGAAGAGAGGCCATGAGGGAAAGTGTACCAGAGGACAGGGTGATAAAAGAGAAAAAGGAAAGTAGACCCCACCAATGAAGTACACACCATGGACAGAAATGCCACCATGAAACCCATTACTTAAAATTAAGATAGGTTAATTTTAGAAAAGGAAAGATTAAGGGTTGGCCAGATAGCTCAGTGGACTAAAGCACCTGCTTAGGCAGAGTACAGCAGTGGGGTTTGATGCCTGGTGTGCCGGGCAGGACCCATCCGTGGAGCATGCTGAAACAAGGATTGAGACTGGGCATGGTGGCACACCTGCAATCCCAGCGCTTGGGAGACTGAAAACAGGAGAATTACTAGGAGTTCCATCTACATAGTGAGACCCTGTAGACCCTGTGCTAAATACATTAAAAATAAATAAATAAGTAAATAAAACATAAAAAAGGAAAGATTGTACAGAGAATAGCAAAAGGAAAAGAAGCTTCCATAGATACCATTTTAATCTATGAGAACTTGAATAAAAATAGCACATTAACAGTGGAAATCATAATTAAATTATAGAACCAAAAAAAGGAAAATGAACAGCTATCATTGATGTGCTACTGTTTTTCTCTTCAGTATGTTTTCTACATCTGTTATTGTATACTTTGACATTTACTGCCAGGGTATTGTAAGTAATCAAGAAAGACAGGAATTTCTTGCCTATAGGGTAAATAAGCAACGTCAAGACCAGAGAAGCAATTTTCACCCATGTATAATGCTCACTAAGTGGGTCTGACGTGACAATGAAACTTTTTACTAAATACATTGTGAGGTTAGTGGGTCAGAACAAAAGTGTTGGAAGGCCTATCCATTCTGATAGAGGTTTTAAGATTCTGCTCCTGCTCCTGCAGTGACCCTAAGCAACCAAAGTCTTCAAATACTATCACTGAGGTAGAGCCATCTTTCTTCTTCTAAGGTGACTCTATGACTAGCAGGCCAATGAGGCCAGGAAGAGCTTAGGTAGCTGGGGCTGGATGTATACATTAAAATCTGCCTTCCCATAAGCAGCCAAGCTAGTTCACAGTTAACACTAAAGAAAGGGTAGACTTCCCTCTCGTTTTTCTTTTGTACCTTCATTGAATCTTTCAAGTGCAATTTTCTTGCCTATGCATTTCCTTAGTTGTGTTAACTATATTACACTATTTTATTCCATTCAGTATACTTGTTTTATCTTTTCAAAGAAAACTGAGAAAAGAGCAGGGAGGCCGGGCGTGGTGGCGCATGCCTGTAATCCCAGCACTCAGGAGGCTGAGGCAGGAGGACTGGTGCGAGTTTGAGACCAGCCTGGGCTACAAAAGTGAGCTCAGGACCAGCCTCAACTGCATAGCGAGACCCTGTCTCAAAAAAGACAAAAAAAAAGAAAGAAAAAAAGAGAAAAGAGCAGGGAGGAAAGAGGGCAGAAAAGAAGGGGGAGATGAGTGGATGCAGAGGAGTGAAGTTGTCAAGTCCCATGCAACAGGAAAGGTTGATTAACATGCTGTCACAATTTTGCATATTAATTTTGTCCATAGGCTTCTTTTTTATTATTCATTAAACATTTCTATTTGTGTCAAGCAATTGGGAATTGCATGCATTTAACAGTTTAATGTCTGTGCAGGCAGTGATGTAGAGAAATTAATGTAAATTAAAATAAATTGAGTATTGGGCCCAACAGAAAACCATCCCAGCCTATACCTCTCGTCTCATTCACTGCGTAAGCCAGAGAGCAGAACTTCCAATGTGGTGCAATTTCCTCCTTGTAAGGTACAAAATACAGCCTTCATTAATGGTCAATTTGAAGAATGTTTCATTCAAAGAAAGAGCATCCGCATCTTGCAAGGTACTTGGGAAGCTGGTGTACTCTGTACATGTTCTGGCCGGGACATTCATCCTGAAGGCAATTTGGAGAGAGACAATTGGCAATAAAGCTAAATCATTCTAGAAACATCAGAGGGCTCTCCTCTGTGCCCTGATGGTGAAGCTGGGCTGTAGCCAAGGCTGTTGTATCTGTGCAGAGTGCAGTTCTCCTTCCTCCAAGGTCATCCTCATCCATAAAGCAGGAAAGAGGAATGGACTGGAATTGAGATGAGATCCCTGAACCCTTTCTCACAGAAAGTCCACTGCTACTGTGTGTCTCCCAGTTCTCCCTTTGAGCCACATTTCTATTCTTCACAGGCCCAGGGTCAAGATGCTGGCTGCTCCAGAGCAATCTGATTACATGGTCATGGAGAGGATGTGTACGTGCTATATTAGCACTCAGACATTCAGAAAAAAATCAATACAGAACAGACTGGGAAAAGTCATCTGTTACTTCAGTACAGTACATATTACATACGTTCTTCTAATTTTCTTCAATAGACATCTATCTCCTTTACAATTAGAAAACACTTCATAAAGCATATAAAGCTTCATTTTCTACCTAGCATGAATCACTCCTGCTCTACTGTAAATTCCTAAAGAGATTTGGATCAACTGGTCAGTCACTCACAATTTTCACCACGGATTTATCAAGCACCTGTTAAGCTCTCTAATAATATTAGGACTAAACAGACAAATAAGATCTACTTCTACCTTAAAGGTGCTTTAGCTCAAAACATAAACACATAATATTAATTTCTCTTAATACCTGATTATGTATTTTTTTATTCTATCTTAGATGTTAACTATTTTTAATGTATTTAGTACAGGGTTACAGAAGGAAGTGATTCTCCCCTTTTTAGCCTCCCAAGTGCTGGGATTACAGCTGGGAACCGCACAACACACCAGATTGAACCCCGGTCCCTGCATCTGCCTAGACAGGCACTTTAATCTGTTGAGCTATCTGGCCAACCCTGATGTTGACTATTTTTAATACTTTATTTCCACATCTATAAAATGGAGACAATGGGATCATTTTGAAGATTCCTCATTGAAGAACTTACTATAGTTTCTAACTTAGAGTAAATCAACAGCTATTTCTTCAACTGTGAAGAGTACTGAGTAAGAAAGGTACAGTGATGAACAACTGTATATTAAAAGGAGATGCCAACGACTTGAGCTTTGTTTGAAAAAACTAAAAATTCTGTAAACAGACAAATAAGGAAAGGCATCCCAGGCAGAGGGGCTGGGTGCATTTACTCTCTCTGAAAACAACTTTTCTAGCACTTTTATAAAGAAGCAGCTACCTGTGTGATAGATTACCAGAAGACCGTCAACAGCAGTGGTGTACACTATGAGACTACTTCTGGTGTTAAGAAATTGCCAGATAAATGTTTAGATTCATTTTGAAACTGGATTCCACAGGGCATAAAAACAATTTCAGGACATATATTACATATTGCTCCTTTGTAGGCCTTTGACTTCACACAGAACCTTCACAAAAACTCATTGGAATACACCATACTTTGGATCCTGAATGTCCTGCAAGGGCCCATATATGAAAGGCTTGGCCCCAAGATGATGCTATGGGAAAGTGGTGGAATCTGAGCAGTGGGGCCTAGTGAGAGGTCATTAGGTCAAGGCAGTGGATCTTCTAGTGGGACTGTGGGACCCAAACCCTCTTTGGCCCTGGTCTAGTTCATGATGTGAGTAACTGTTTCCCTACAGGTTCCCATCATAAGATACTGCCTTGCCACAGGCCCAAAGCAATTGGACCAGCCAATCTTGGACTGAACCCTTCAAAGCTGCGAACCAAAAGAAATCTCTACATATAGCTTGAGTATCTCAGGTGTTGTTACTGTAACAGAAAACTAATTAAAATGTGGGCCTCCAGTAAGGGGAAATATCACACAAGCTGCTGCTTCTTCTTCTTCTTCTTCTTCTTCTTCTTCTTCTTCTTCTTCTTCTTCTTCTTCTTCTTCTTCTTCTTCTTCTTCTTCTTCTTCTTCTTCTTCTTCTTCTTCTTCTTCTTCTTCTTCTTCTTCTTCTTCTTCTTCTTCTTCTTCTTCTTCTTCTTCTTCTTCTT
>PVJA010017365.1:0-41783 GCA_004027025.1 Myocastor coypus | reverse complement strand
ATGATGAAAATATGTAATATAACCATTGTTAAATTTAAACAATAAAAGAATTGAAAAAAAAATAAAATAAAAAAAGAAAAACAAAAAAAAAATAAATAAAGGAAGGCAAGCTGGGCCTGTAATCCCAGCACTCGGGAGGATGAGGCAGGAGGATCGGTGCAAGTTCGAGACCAGCCTGGGCTACAAAAGAGAGCTCAAGGCCAGCCTGAACTGCATAATGAGACCCTGTCTCAAAAAGACCAAAATAAATAAATAAATAAATAAATAAATAAATAAACAAATAAAAACAAAATAAAGGAAGGCAACCTCTGAGTATGAAACTCCACATCCAAGGGACTCTCTGCAACCAGCACAGAATCAGCGATCAAACCACACCAAGGCAAGTTTCACTGGCAGGAGCCAGGAGCTGGTCATGGGGTTAGAACTAAGTTCCTCAGTGCAAGAGAGCTGAGTAGCATTTGGGGGCATTTCCCTGGCTGGCACCAGCAATGTCAGAAAATCTTTTTGGCAAGGCACAGAAATGAATACAAATGGAATGCTACATTTTTAAATCAGCAGACCCTCCCAGAAATGATAAAGGAATCTGTAAAGTAGCAAGGAGATAACTTCTCAAACATTATTTGTTGTGGGCTCAAAACATAGTCAGAATGATTGAAGGGTGACCCAATAGCTATGTCCAGGCATTTAGGCTCAAAGGTGAAATGAAGAGAGGATCCTTTTTCCCTAAGGAAAATCTCTTTAAAAACCGAGCATATTGCTAAATGGCAACATCATACTTGATAAATAATAATTGGCAACAAAATGAGTTGAAACTGCCCAAACCAGTCCCAGATACTGTTTAACAACCAAGGTGCAAACTAATTTTGTTGTAACAAGCCTAAGCCAGCTCTATCAATTGTGTCCGAGGTTCCACATCCAGTCTCCCTTAACGTTTTGAAAGCTTATTTGACAGCCAGTCCAGTCCTTCATACAGACCCGTTCCTTGTGCAGCACAAGTGGCTTGAACATACCACGTTCTGTTCCGAGGAGACTGAAGACCCAATTTATCTGTCATTTCACTGATGGCCACAGCGTTCGGCAAACCCTGTTTGTTTGCAGACAGTAGCAGTACTGCATCGTGCAGCTCGTCTTCCTGAGGCATGTTCTGCAGCACAGTTGCTCCTTCCTGAACTCTTTCACAGTCATTGCAATCTACCACAGAAATAAGACCCTGGGTATTCTGCAAGTAAAGCCTCCACAGAGGCCGAACTTTATCTTGACCACCAACGTCCCACACTATGAAACAAATGTTCTTATCTTCCACTGTTTCCACATTAAAACCAATGGTAGGAATGGTGGTGATTAGTACCCCTAACCTGAGCTTGTACAGAATGGTCGTCTTGCCAGCAGCACCCATCAGGATACGCATTTGCTTCTTGCCGAACAGGCGGGAGAAGAGCGAGGAGATGGTGAGGCTCAGGGCGGCGGCGGCACTTGCGATGGGCACGAGAAGGGCTCCGTGCTGACCCGGCCCTTCGCCTTCTACGCTCCCGACAAAGAGAATAGAATCGCCAGGGAAAGAGGACAGTCTGGACGGCGGCAGGCCCACGCCGTCCAGAGAAGCAGCCGGGCAAAGAACTGTTTGGGAATTGGCGCCTGGCCTGGTGAGGCAGCACTGGGCTCTGTCTTTAACGATCTGGGTGTGCCACGTCACACAGCAGACAAGGTGACTCAAGTGCTTATCAACTAGTTAGATACCTATTTTATGTACCTATTTCATAAGTGTATTAGGATATTATTTTTTGAGAATTGATTTGGCTGCATCCATCCCATTTTTTTCCCCCTTTTTTTTTTTTCCAGTACTGGGGATTGAGACTAGGACCTTCACACTGAGCTATATCTTGATCCCCCTTCATTTTTTTTTTTTTTCTTTTGAGACATGGGCTTGTTAAGTCATAATGGCTGCTCAAGCTGGGTTTGAACTTGTGATCTTCCTACCTGAGATTCCTACTAGAGAAAAAAAAATCCCATTTTCTTTTATAGTATGTATTCAATTGTTTAGAGTACTGTCATTGAATTTTATTTTCACTTCTGTAAGTCATAAGATTATAATGAATCATTCATGCAAAGTTTATGCAAATCAAGGTCCCTGGACATCAGGACCTCTTTATATTTTTAGTACCATTGCTGAAGCTATAGTTACCTCTGACAGTGGAACTGGATGTTTTTGCTAACAAGGGTTATTGCAGTAAATAAAGCAAAAAATCTCTGAAAAAGTTCAGCACAACCTAGACCTTTGACTCCAGATAGACAAATCTGGCTCATTAGAGATAGTACATAGCAAGTAGTTCTGTATAAATGACCTCTATAACAGCGAGTATATCACACTTGAGTTGACTGATAGCTTTTAAATAGTAATGGAATAAATATTCTTTTTAACTTTTAAAGAGAATTTAAAATGTTAAAAAAAAAAGTTAGAAATAATATGGAGTTAAGAGCCTGCCTGGTAAGCCCAGGGTCCTGAGTTCAATCCCTAGTACCAAAGAAAAAGAAAAGAAAGAAGGAAAGAAGACAGAGTTTCAGTAAGCAACATAATAGGGATTCAACCATGTTTCTTGTACAACGTTGCCTTCAAATTAGTTGTTTAGATTACCAGATATAAGCATATGAAACTGGTTAAAAGAAAGTTACAAGAAATTTAAAAAGAGTAGATAAAAATATAAGCATTTTCTTAACTTCTTTCCATAGACCAGCAGAAATCATCAGTGCAATTATCCATGCTGTCCTGCATATATACATAAATATATCTTTTTCCCTTCTGTCTTCCTTTCTTGTGCCCTTATCCTCAGCCCACTTGTTCCTTACCTTTCTTTTTCTATCAAAAAATTTTTTCATCAATGATCAATAGGGCTAGAGAAAGAGCCTTGGTGGTCTAAGCACCTGCCTAGTAAGTACAAGGACCTGGGTTCAATCCCAAGTACTGCATGCTGTGCCAATGCTGGAACTCTGGGTGTACTGTCCAGGCCACTAAAACTGGACATGGTGGCACATACCTATAATCCCAGTGCTGGGGAGGATGATACAGGAGGATCACTATGAGTCTAAGCTATGTAGTGAGACCCTGTACCAATAAATAAATTAATTAATTAATCTTGAAAAAAGTCAATAGATCTCAGAAATATAATAGTAATTATCATAATCTATTTTTTAAATCCGTACGCAAAGATTTTTTTTTTTCTATCACCTGCATAATGTTCATTTCACTGGAGAGTTTAGTGTGTAGCTTTAAAACAGAACCATACAAGCACACACAGAAACATTGCATCTTTTGCTCCTAATCATTTGGCTTGCTAGTTTGAGCAAAAGAGAGTTAACTGCAGATCTTTTTGCTGGATTGCATCAGTCTTCCTCTGGGAGATGCTACAGTGCTGAGATTTAGTGTAAAATGTTCCCCCAGAGGCCTTATGTGTTCAGAGATGGGAATTTTAGAAGGCAGTTGGATCGTGTTGGACCTAGCCTCGCCAATGAATTAATCTATCCTTGAGTAATAGCAGAGTGTGCTTAGGAGGTTGGGTTTGGTTGAAGGAAGTAGGCCACTGGGGAGGAGTCTCGGAAGGGTATAAACTGTTCCCAGCCTCTTCATTTCTCTCTGGAGATTTTCTCTGCTTGTTGCTTCCCAGATTCCATGAACATCTTTTCGATGATGTTTTTGACATCAGTGTAGGTGACCTTGGACTGAAACCGCTGAAACTGTGAATCAAAATAAGCCTTTTCTCCTTTGAGTTGAATACATCAGATATTTTATCCCATTAATAGAAAAACAAGCCAATTCATATAGTATGATGGTTTTTTTTGGAAGAGCTGAATGACAATATACAAGGGATAATTTCTATTTTCTTGAGTATACTTAAGCATGACTTATAGACTAGTATGGGGTCTATTTTAGAAAATGTCCCATGTACAGCTGGAAAAAATGTGTATTCAGAAGAGGTTGGGCGGAACACTCTGCTTATGTCCATCAAGTCCAGTTGTTCCCAATGACAACGAACTTATAATTCATTTCTCTATCTACAAATAAGTGAATCTTACTTGAGAATACTAGAATAACTACTCTTTTTTTTTTTTTTAGAATTTTATTTTTATTTTATTTGATTTTTCTTTTTTCAGAACTTTTGTTTGTTTGTTTATTTATTTATTTTTATGGCTGGCTCAGCCTGCCCTGAGGGCAGGGCTGGGGCAGCATGCGGTGCTGGCGATTGAACCGCCGTCCCTGAAGCCACCCAAGCTTTCCTAAGCAGGCGCTTTAGACCACTGAACCATCCTGCCAGGCCCAGAATAACTACTCTCATAGGACAAAGATAGTCAATTTTACCATTTGTTGTTATAGGCAAATATGATCTCACTAGCCTAAAAAGGGGGAAAAATCATGCAAGTGCATGTACAAGACCATTGTAGTACTAATTTCCATCATGCTTTTGAAAATAGCAGTAAATGTTTAAAATTTTCACTTTGAATGACTAATCTAAGCAGCTGCATCAAAGAGAGCAATGCATGATACACAATCCACAGGTGAATGCCTCTCATTATATGTTGTTCTTCTAAACACATACCATTTCTAGTATCTAACGTTAATTATTATTACACTCTCTTTAACATTTACTTATTTATTTATTTATCTATTTGTAGAACCAGGGATTTAACTCAGGCCCTAACACTTGCCAGGCAAGTGCTTATACTACTGAACTATCTCCCTGGCCCTATTATTATACTCTCTTTAAAATAAATTAAATAATAAAAAAGAAGAAAAAATTAAGGCTCATTGAAAGCAAGTGTCAATGTTCAATTATTTGATGAATCTTGCATACCTGTATCGGTTAATCCGAGCATCAGATTTGATGATAAAAATACATGATATAACAATCATTGTTAATTTGTTATTCTTGTTTTGAAATTCTGTACTGTATGTTACTTTGTTTCTGTCTTTGTTTTTGCTTTTTTTTTTCACTCTTTAAAATAAAAAATTTTGTGCTCTTTATAAAAAAGGAGGTACAGTAGCATATGAACCAACCCTGGAAAATAGAAAATGAAAAACAGATGTGATGAATTTTATTATTGCTTTTAATCTTATACATGTCTTTAAATTCTTGGTAGGTTAACAGTTGCTCACACATGGAAAACTTTATTTACAAGAGCATCAGCTAAGTCTTTTTCTCTGGAAACAAGCTGTGTGAGAGAATTTAAACATTGCCTTCAGCCATTTCCATGTAAGCCTACCAGTAGGAATGCATAATCTAAACTCTCTATAGCTACAGGTTTGTCAGAACTGAAGGTGACAGTTTTATTTTAATCACAAGATCACATTATTATGAACAACTGAAAATGATATACTTGATTTTTGCTTCAAATCTTCTATAATTGAAGATTATTTTCATAGCAGGATAGCATGTCAAACCAACTCTAGACTTCCACCCTTTTCCCTCAGCTTCCCACCCTGCCTCAGGCTCATAGAGCTGGATCCATCTCTCTAAAGCTTGGCTTCCTCATGACACTCTTCTGTGAAACACTTCAGGGGCTCTCCCAGACAATTTGGATAGCTTTCCTTCCCTAAGGCCTTCTATAATTTTCCGCATACTGATTATTAGATCTCTTTTAATCGCCCTTTTTAGTCCCCCAGAATTTCAATTCCTCTTGATTAAAAATCTTCCCTCACTTTTCAGTTTTCCTAAATTCTATCTTGACTTTAAGTTTAATTTCAGATGATTCAGTGTCCAGGTCTTCCTTAAGTGAAAGCCCAACTTGAAAACTCACAGGGTCCTTATCTGAATGTGGGGAGCCAGAGTGTTTCAGATTTCAATTTTTTAAAATTTTGAATTATTTTCAAATTTTACATAATGATGTATCTGACAGGACCCAAGTCTAAATATGGAATATATTTATGTATCATAGACACCTTGCGCACCTAGCCTAAAGGTAACTTATACACTATTTTCAATTCAGTGCACTACAACTTGCCACACAAAGGTGGGTATGAAATCTTCTACTTGTGGCAACTTACTGACCCTCAAGAAGGGTCAAATTTTGTATCATTCTCATTTCAGATTTTTAAATTAGGGATACTCAACTTGTATGTCTGAGTTCTTGTGATAATATATAATCTATATTTGTATTATCACATAAATACAAATAAACTGTCTAAAAATACTATATTTTAATCAAATCAGTGTCTCTCACAACATATATCTTTTATAATATTTATTTTTATATCTTTCCTAGCAGCAGTTATACACTCAAGAATTGTTAAACTATAATTGCATGGTCTTGAGTAGACACTCAGTGAATACTTACATGAGGCTAGAAACTACTGTATCTAGCCAGGGTGTAGAATTCTGGTCCTGATTTCGCCATAATTGAACTGAGTGATTTTTTTGGGGAGTGGCTGAAGCTGTGAGAGAAGGCCAAGGCCTCAGTGCCTAAAGCAGTCAAGCTACCTCAGTCTTGAGAAAAACATCACATGGGGGCAGTTGCAGTTATTGGTCACTAGGTAGCCTCATGTCTCATGATACTAAGTTTGCAACAGTATAAATAAATGCCCCAATTGTTGTTCAGTGGGTCTTTTGCCCATCAGACAAAGGCCTCCACCTGACCTCAGCTATTACCTCTTGTCTATTTTCTAAATCCTCTGTTGTTTTCTCCCAGAGACCACCGAGGGACCGAGTCCCTTCAATACTGACTAAGTCAGTTATCGTTTTAGTCCTCTTTTATTCTAATCTATGAAAACAGCCAGGGAAAAAAAGACAATATTTTAATTATAGATTGTCCCCTGTCCAGGAACTATCTATCTCATTCTATTACCACACTTCTCACTGTATTGTCAAGCCTTCAAATCCCAGTCCATGGTGATGTGCAAAATTTCTTTTAGTTATCCTTCACCCAATCTAGAAGGGAGAATTGGCTATCATGTCTTGCTTTGCATTAATCTCTCTTTGCTTCAATTTTGATGTGGAGATGCCCCGAACTCTGAAACACAGACAGCTAATTTCAGGAGCTGGCATGAGAACAGCAGCTTCAGAGAATGTCAGCCTGACTGTGTGGCCAAGGAGTGATGCAGGCCAGGGCAGAGCTAGGGCTCAAAGCTGAGGGGTGAGTTCATAAAACAAATGTAGGAACATTAACCTTTTGCAAAAGACAAGGTTGAATTCTTGGACATAAGCCAGAGCTTAGACTTCTGGCTGACTGAATTTCTTGAGGTTTCCAGAGGCCAAAGTTCAGCAGGAGCAGAGGTGTAGGTGTAGTCTGGAGGTGAGGTATGTGGAAGGATTGCATAAGATGAAGTGCTTCAGGACTCAGGCATCACATTCCTGATACGAGCTTAGAAGAAGAAAAGGCGTCAGCGTAGGCTGGGCAAGTCAGGCACAAGCCTATGCTGGCCTAGGCACTCTGCAGAAGAATGGAGCTCGGAGTAGGCGGTTCGGGTGGCATCTTGGAATCCAGGAGGTTGGGAGAACAGGCAGAGGTTCCTGACTCTGGCAAACATTATCAGCTGCGCCAAACCATGAGAGCCTGATTGCCCGTGCCTTCGTGGCTTCAAGCAAGGATTAGTAGGGCATAGGTTAAGATGCCGTGGAGCTGTGGAAGGCAATGGCCTCTCCATTCTCACAGTTTGAACAAAAGTCCATGGAATACAACTTCCTCAAAGTCCTTACGTAGCCCTTTGCTGGTCCTGAGGATTGCATCAAGAAGACTGGCACATGGTGTGCCAGGACATGCCGCATGCAACCCTAAGGACCACCAGGATTCCTGGAGTCAAATGCTGCATCAGCATTCTTTTAACACAAGGCAGGGTTTCTCTGGCTAAGATGGACTCACTCTCTAGACTTGTAGGCCGCACAGCAATGGATATTGCTTAAGTTCTCAAAGCACCAAAAGAACCTCCCCCTTAGAAGCCTCCTTCCTCTGGTGACTGGTTTCTGTGGAGAACAGCAGAAAGAGGAAACTGAGACGGTAAGGGAGCGCAGCATGGGGCAGGGATCCTAACTTGCATTTCTTGCTTAAGGAAGTTCTTAACCAGTACCCATCTGCCTGCAGGGAAGAAAGCATGATTCAAGTCACTCAGCTCAGTTCAGTTCTCAGAACTGAGCAAACCCTGCCTCAGCAATGTGCGCGCCCCAGTTTCCTCAGCAACAGCCCAGGTCCCTGAGGACTTAGCTACAAATGTTCTTTCCTAAGCAATCCACCGACTCTTCAAAGGAATCCAGACACATATCACATTTTACTTCCTTAGTAAGTAATTTTAACATGTTTTTGGGACCATTTAAATGTATTTTCTCAGTCAGGTAGAAGACACTATGATGGTAAATCAACAAGAAGTAATTCTTTGGCACTTAAAATTATTCTAGGCACTTAATCATACTGAAAGCTATTAGAGAAGCTAATAAACTATTTTTCGACTCAACTCTGAAAATGAATTTCTCTGCAGGCTTAGAGAATATTAAGCTATTTAGATTTTACCAAACAGATATAATCCATGCATTAATCATCTGTGGGAAAAAAGATTTAGAAAACGAGGTAAATGACTGGTTATCCTTCTTATCCTTCTCTGAATTCTACAATTATTTATCCATCTGGGATGACTCAACCTCAGGCCAAACATTGTTTAGAACAAACTTAGTAAATATCAATAATCTAATCTACCTTATTATTATCATGATAATGTTTCTAAAGAAAACAGTGAGAATGCAAATTCAAGACATTAAGGAATAGCTTTATTTTGATGTGGGCATTTTGTTACTGTTAAGAATTATTGACCCACACGGAAATGATTCAGGCAGCACACCATTTTATTTTAGTGCCTTGTAGGATTAATATAAATCACTTTCTCACCTTTTTAAATAAAAGAATGAACACTGGGGCTTATTTAACAAACATAGCAGTATAACAAAAGCTGTAATGGATAGCTAGAAAAGATAAATAAAAAATAAAAAAGGGTAAAGGAGGAAGAGGACAGATGGAGTATGAATATTATTCACTTGTCCCTCTGATAAGACTAATACTGCGTTTTAAATTCTTTAATCTTATTTATTTATTTATTTATTTATATATTTGGTACAGTGTCTCACTATGCAGCTCAGACCCATAGTGATCCTTCTGTCTCAATCTCCCTCATACTAGGATTACAGGTGTGTACTTCTATGCCCAGTTTTGGTTGCAGGCATGGCACACCCAAGGATCTGGGGCTGGCATGGCATGCAGTACAGAAGTTCAAACTTGGGTCCTTGCACTTGCCAGGCAGTTGCTTATGCCGCTGAGCCATATCCCCAGTCCTCAATAGTGTGTTTATATAAAGATTATAAGTAAAACTGTTCTTGACTTGGGAACATTCTATGCTCAGGGAGAAGCATGTACACTTTCTTCCTGCAAACGAGAAATTAATGTACGCAATTTTATTTTCCTGAGCTAAAAGATCATCTTTCAAGCATGGCTTGTCCGTCTGTGGCCTTTTAATTAGAATAACTCAGAAAACTGAAAGTCTCCACATTTTTAACTCCAGGAATGAAATTATATGAGATCCTCACCTGCTGGAAGACATTCTCTACAACCCAAAACATTATTTCTTAGATGGACTCTTGTTTTCATCTTTAAAAGTAATTAAAAAGAAATAGTGGATACTACCAAATTAAGGCTTATTAGGGGACCAACGTCAAAACGAGTCTGACCACAGGAATTCGATGTCCTTTTAATTCATAGACTCTGGCTAGCTAGTCCAGTTGAGTGTATTCTGTAGATTATCAGGTGGCTTATTAACAACAGATACTCATCTCTCATAGATCTGGAAGCCAGAAGCCGAAGATCAAGGTGGATTCTAGGTATGGCAAGGGCCAGTTAGCCTGCGCCTTCCTGCTCTACCCTCACAGTGACAGAAAGAACTAAGGGTCTCTCCTGGCTGCTTTCTGCTCACATTTGTGGGTGCTGAACGTAACTGCCTCGCTGCAGCTCCACCTCCTGGATCTATCACCTTGGGAGCGAGGATTTCAACAGGACTATGTGGGGGATGCTTAAACTACAATGGATGTATCAGGGAAGAACAAGGACATTATGGTATCCTAAAGAAAGGAAGGCGTGGCTGCCATTTGATTAGAATGAGTGTTATGAATGAATGGGGCGCAGTAGCAATCTCCATGGACCTGAGTGGCGTCCCTAGCAGTGATTTGTCTTCTGCAGTAGCCACATCACCAATCAGACTTAATTATCTGAGTTCATTTACATTTCACTGGATTTGGGCTATGTACTTAATTTTTAAATTTATTATGTACTTTACATGTATATATATACATATATATATGTGTGTGTGTATATATATATATATATATATATATATATATATATATGTATATATATAATTGTAAGTTCCAAACCCAGTCAGTCAGCCCTCTAGGTGGTGAAAATTTATTCTTTAAAACACATCTGAAAAAAAACAACAAACAAAAAACACATCTAGATTTATTTGGTGAAAAACATTCATCAGTGTTGCACTGAAACCTGGAAAGTTATGAGTCAGATATTGACGGAAATGGGCATATGCAAAAATCTTAATAAAGATGTTTGAAGTTAGAGACAAATCTCATTTTAGGTGTTACCCAACAGAAGAAATTCTAGATAGGCAAATAGTGATAATGTCCGCTGAAGCTCCCTTAAGCTACCACCTTCGCCAAAATACAATGTTCCTTATGCCTTCATGCATTCAGATACAATGGTGAGGATAAGTAACTGAGCCTGCTTACTGTAAAAGTTTAAAAAACTAGCATTGCTATCTTACCAAGTATCGCCCATGAATATGATAACACAAATAAGATCTTTGTCTATAACCTAGCCCAATTTTAACTAAATTTGGTGGCACTAAAGCATAAACCAGCTTCAACAATATTAATAGCTTCTCACTTTATTCAAATTAGGTGAATTATTTTATATATTTAATAATGAAGCCAGTTTATGCAATGACTGCCTTAGTTTAACTATAACTTATCAGTTGTCTCTGCCTTTACATTCTATACTCAACTCAGCTAAGCTGAGATCAGGATGCCAGAAAATGCCTGGACGTGCTCCATATAGTTTGCTTTTTGGAGATCCAACCTGGAACTTTGGTTTCAGCTCTAATATAGCAGCTCCTTTTGAGTATTTCTGTTTTTTTTTTTTTTTCATAATTGCTTTTAAAAAAAAAAAAAAAACTCGCAATGTGAACTTGTGCACTTACTCCTTAATGTGTCCAATCTTTTTAAGAAGGGAGGAGCAAACAGCCCAAGCTCCTAGTGTCCTATTCTCCTGTTGCCATTAAGAGTTTTTAAAAATTGTTCTGTTCATGCGGATTAAGTCTGTTGCTACTCATCATGTTAGGACTTGGAGACATTTAAAAGTATTAGATGTGCATTATATGTTAATATAAATAATATATTTTGAATTATAGGGGAAGTGTGGTTTTATTTTACATTTTTGCAGATATTTTTAATGTCTTGCTTGTAAGAAAAACGAGATTTTTATGTTCCTGTACTGAATTTGTTATGAATACTATTTTGGTTAAAATGTAGTTGTGCACTCTTTGTTTACTATTAAATTTAATTTTATTATTTCATTTTGAAAAGTAAAAGACAAAAGCAGTAGTTGTGCATTCTTAACCATGTACTCTGAGAAATACAATATTAGGCCATTTCTTTCATGTACTCTTCATGGAGCACATTTATATATGCTCGGACAGCTACAGTGACGTCATCTTAGAGGACCACCCTCAGTGGCCCTTCATTTACTGAGACATCATTATGCGGTATATGACCCAGATGTGGAAAATCTGACTTCACAGATGTGTGGGGGAAAAGAAAGGAATATTAACAATGCTGTCTGATACTTGTAGGTGTGCTTTGACACCACCACTCAACAAGTGGTTATTTCTTAAAGGTTAGTTAAAACATAAAATTCAAAACTATAGCAGTAAAATTTTCATAGCCTATGACATTAAAATTCACCAGCCTAAAAAAATTCATTGGTCCATTAAATATTTTGGTTCATTAAATATTTGGTCCAGTGAATATTTTACTTATGACCTTTATAACATTACATCTTGGTCATCTGGAACATTTGGTTTTATAAGATTTGTAGATCTTGTTAATATTGACGTATGTCATTACATGATATAAAAAAATCCCATCTGTTCATGTCATCACCAACTTCATCAGACAACAAAAATGTGTTTCTACTGTGGAGATTGTCATAAGGGCAGCTGCAAGCTTCCAAAAATTTTAATTTTCACTTGAAAGCTTAAATCTTGTCATTTTTTTTTTTTTTAGATACTTCCAAAACCTTTTATGAGATAACAGACTCACTTCTATCATTTTTGCGAAAATGTCTACCTAATACCAAAGCCCAAAAAAATCATAGTTTCTTCAGGTGTTCTTTCAAATAAAAACAGTGCTCTGTGAATCCGGGCAAGGTGCCACATGTCTGTAACTCAGCTGTTCAGGAAGCTAAGGCAAGGGGATCACAAGTTCAAGAATATCCTAGGAAATTCAGTTAAGCTTCGTCTCAATATGTTAAAGGAAAAGGGAGCTTGGTGGTAGAATATTTATTTAACATGTATAAAAGCCTGGGCTTAATCCCCAATACCACAAAACAGTTGTCTGTGTTAGCTAGGGCTCTCTAGAGGAGCAACATCAATATGCAATAAGAGTAAAATCATGCAAAGGAATTTATGAAATTGGTGGACAGGGTAAAAAGTGGCAGAGTTGCAATAGGCAGCTACAGGATCAGAGGGAGGCGAGTCCAACATGGCCACCGATGCGCTGCAGAGCAAGAGGATCTAACAGTAGTGAGATGTTGAAGGCCTGGAGCTCACAGTAGAGTCCTGGGTGTGAGTCTGTGTGGGAAGGCTCTGGAAGGCTGGAGACTTGGAGACCAACACCCAAAGGGAATGGTAAAAACCAGAGCTCTGCTGTGCAACAGATGACTTCCTTTATATTTTTATATTTTTTTAAAGTTTTATTTATTTATTTATTTATTTATTTATTTATTTATTTATTTATTTTATTACAAGGTTTTGCTACATGGCTCACACTCACAGTGATCCTCCTGTCTCAGATTTCCCAGTGTTGAGATAATAGGCATGTGTCACCACGCCCAGTTTCAGTAGCTGGTATGGCATGTGGTACTGGGGCTCAAACCCAGGTCCATACACTTGACCACTGAGCTGTCACCTTAGACCCAAGACTTTCTTTTAAAAAATATTTTTATTTCATTAAAAAAATCCAAAATTTCGGCACACGCCTGTAATACCAGCACTCGGGAGGCTGAGGCAGGAGGATCGATGCGAGTTCGAGACCAGCTTGGGCTACAAAAGTGAGCTCAAGGCCACCCTGAACTGCACAGTGAGACCCTGTCTCAAAAAGACAAATATAAAATCTGAAATTTCATAATTAAAACAGTAGTTATCACATTATGTATTGTTATTCTCAAAGTAGTTACTCAGAGTACAAGACGTAAGCATGAATTTTACAAAAAAGAAACAAACAGCTAATAACACAAAACTATCTTCCCAATGATCTAAGATAGATCAGTTTTCCTTTTTACCCTGTAGAGGCTACAAGATGGGTCTTCCCTACTCAGAGTTCATTGACTTGAAAGAACTTACAGTCTAGAAGAGATGTTCTGCAGCTACACAAAGAGCGTTACTGATTCTGTAGAGAAAGAATAGTATAAGGAGAGGAACAGACAACAAAATGAGAGTACTGAATCATAATACTTCCGGAGGCAGCAGTGGTACTTCCTACGTGCCTCTTCGTTGTTCAATAGAGGACATTGTTTTCAAAGGTTAAGATTCAGTAAGGGTTAAGATTCTGTACAAGTGACCCTAGTTGGGTCTTGGCATGGACCCAAGCATTCCCCAGATAGATGGAGGGCAGCACAAAGGCCAATGGGCGGGGATATGTGTGTCGAGGGAAAAATAAGGGAAGACGGGAGTGGTAGGGAGTATAGACTGGGAGCCTCATGAGTGCTAGGCAGGAGCTGTACTATATTGTGGGCATCCGAAAGCTATAGACACATAGAGGAACAACAAAGTTACTTTGGTGGTATGGGAGGATCACTTGAAACCCAGCAGACGAACAGGAAAGAGCAGAATGGGAACAACCGCACCTTGGAGGATAACTATTGTCCACAGCCTAAGCACAGCCCGCCCTTGGCTGCTCTCCTTTCAGTGTCTTCAGGCAGGTGACAGTGTCAGCCTCCAGGCTTACAATTAGTTCATGCTTACTAGATCTATGTTATGCTCTCCAAAGGATTCTCTGTCCCCACTCTACCAGGCTGCTGGGAAGTAGTACAGCTCAACAAATGCAAAACAGATATGGGTGTACTTGCTTCTCCTGTGGCTTCTTCAAATCTTTACAGGCTGTTCTGGTGGGAAATTTCAGATGTAAGTTGAAGTGAGCTTTGGAATGAGGTTCTCATCAAAGTCAGGAAAATCTAAATGAGATAGATTGATCTCCATGATGTGGCTGAGTCTCATCTAACCAGTTGAAAGCCTGAATAGATAAAAACTCACGGAAGGAATTCTCCAGTAGACAGCTTTTGGTTTTTATCTGCCAGTGAGCCTACACCATCAATTTAATTTGCCTTTTGCCATAATTTTGTGAGCCAAATCCTTACAACAAATAACAAGTATACCTTTTATCTTGGGAGATTCCTCTAATGGCCTTATATTTTCCTGGTAGTGACACAAGACCTCCTAGTCATGCAAAAACCATAACATTTTAATCCAAATACAACTTCTGGAACAGTTCGACTCTCTCCATTTTTGGTATTGAAAACATCATTGTTTCTTTCTGTATGTCTCCATAGGATGTGGCACTGTTATACCATAGTATTTTTCTCATCATTAAAAACTTAAGTTGAAATTCTAAAGTCCCATCTAATAATAACCTTATCTCTTAATGCAGGAAAAATTGCATATTGATGAGATATTTTAGGTAGCATTTTCCAAGTCTTCGTGAGTTGCAGGGAGAAGATTTACCTGGCTGACCTCAGGAGACTGGGTCAGAGAGCCACACCCTGTGAAGTGGTACCTGGACAAATGAAGAAAACTAGTCTTGTCCACATTTCTTCTTTTAAAGGTTAGAATCTAAACCAGAGTCCAAAAGAAGCCTCACGAGCAAGAGTCACAAGACCATAGCTATACCGTTTATGCTCAGGAAAGTGACAGGTTCCCCATGGTCCTATTGATTAACTGGGTGTTATGGTTTACGTCTAGTTGTCCCCCCAAAGCCCGATGCAGTCACGGGGCAGGGACTTCTATAGATTGAGACTTGACTCGTGAGTCACTGGGATTATGTGATTTAGTACTGATCTAGAGTTTGAGACTTGATCCATGATTCCTGGGATTATGTGTTTTAATACTGATGGGATTATTGGTGTGAGTACGGCTGGGACTATGGGTGTGGTCTAGGGCAGATATCCTAAGGCAGAGAGCCTGACTGGAATATAAAGAGCAACAGAGAGCCAAGACTCAAGCTGAAGCTGCTCTCTGCTCTCCTGTTTGTTTGGCTGCCTCTGTTGCCATTTTGTTACTGTTCTGCCACCATGAACTGGATGCTCTCTGCTCTGTTCCACTCAGCCTTGGGTCAACCGAATATGGACAGAAACCTCCACAAACTGTGAGCTAAATAAACCTTTCCTTCCTTCATTTTGAGTGTCAGGTATTTGTGCCAGTGACGAGCAAAAAGTAACTGAGACACTAGGCTATTCCTTGCCAACCTCCTGAGTATTCTTTTTATCTGCACGTCTCCATTTTTCTGCTACCATGGGGTTGATTTGAACTAGGTGATGAGTTCAGAATTTTGAGAGAGGGATTGAGTTGATCTAGGTAGTCACCATCATTCCTGAAGGGCAGAGCATCTGGTGTCTGACTATGTCAGACTTTCTTGATCTGACAAAGTTCAAAGCCTCTGGGTTAGATGTATTCCCTCATCCGATTTGCTAGGAATAGCACACTGATGGGAAGCAAAATGTGGCTGTGAACACCCAGCAGGTGCTGTGGCTATGAAGCACTTTTGGATAAGAAGAGAGCTATTAGTTTGGCCACGCTCTTAAGGTCTAGTGTGTCCTATAGCTGGATCATTTTAGCATAACTTATATAACATCACATCAAAACACAACACAACCTGTTTCAGCTAACCTTAAGCAAAAACATGAAAAAATCTATGTCCTTCTTTGAGGAACTATTGCACTTTTAGTGCTTCCTTGTGTACCTTCCTCATTAGTTTGGGGCTGCCATCACAAAATATCATAAAGTTGATGACTTCCACCACAATAATTTCTTTTAGTTTTGGAGGCTAGGAAACCTAAGATCAAGATGCTACCCATTCCATTCCTTTCACAGTGAAACTTCTCTTCTTATTCACAGATGCCCACCTTTGTGTCCCACAAGAGGTGAGGGAGATGGGAGAAAGAGAGGGAGAGAGATTTTTGACTGTCTTTTCTTGTCAGTGCTAATCATCACATGGGCCCCCACTCACGACCTCATCTAAGCTTAATGGCTTCTTCAAAATTCCCACTTATAAGTAAAGTCACATTGGTAACAGAGGCTTTAACGTATAATTGGGGGGTACAGTTTAGTCTACAATATTCCTTCCAGCATTCTAATTCCTCCTGCTCCTCCTCATGTTCATTGATTCCAGTCCCTGCACTCTTCTTATCCCAGTACCATTTCATGGCATACCTGCCCTTTCTCAGACTTCTCTGCTTCCTAAGATGGTGACTAGCATAAATGAATTCATAAGAGTGTTATTAATAACAGGTAGTATATGAAGTCACTGTCTGCTCTATATGGTGGACATGTGAACATCAGATCCATTATTTGCATCACCTCTTGCCTGTTCTAAATGACATGCTTCCATAATGGTAGCATTTAACAAAACATTGAAAGAAATATTAAGCTCTAATAGAAGACCACCAAATTATTTATCAATAGTTTATGATTTCTCAGATGCAAATGGCATCATTACAGAGTCAATGACTCATGTTCTGTAGAAAATTAGAGATCTGATTATTAACTACTTAGGTCTTTTATTCAGACAATCATCTTTAAAGTTTTAAAGCTACTGTAAGCAGACAGAGTGTTTGTTCTATGCATCATTTTCAGAATTCGGGTGAGATGCTGGGGATTCATTACGTTTGTAACAATGGAAGGAGCTCGATTCTCACGTGCACCACCAGGTTGCCGCTGTCTTTTCCATATTCAGAGAAACTGAAAAGAAAAAGCAGTGACTATGAACTGCTCATGGTGCACTCATTGCTGCCTTGTGTTTTTTTGTAACAAGATTATAAATTCACTCTTGAAGAATTATAAATTTTTTCTTCTATGTTTAATTTTTAAAGGTAGCTAAGGGCATGGACTCTTCATTGTCCAAACCCGGACTAGCAGGTCATGACCAGCAGCCTTTAGGATCCTGCTTCAGGTTAGGCCAGTCTCTTGCTTTCTTCACTGTCAGCTGGGACTACTACTTGCCAGGAAAGGTGGTTGCAGGATTAGAGACAATTGAGCCTGCCAAGAGCCTGGCACGAGGCAGACTGCCTTTACGTTGTCATTTGCAGGGACACCACGGCCAGCTGTTCACATTGAAGAGACATTCACGTCTGTGAGTCTGACGTCCCCTGAAAGCCTTCTTTCCTGCTTCGCGTCTGACTTTCCCTTTTCTTATTGTTCTAAGAATACTTCTTTGGGGCTATTGTAAATAGCAGCAATTGTTTGGTTGTTCCATCTGACAGGAGAGGCCTGGCTTCCTGGAGCCTGGCTGACAGAGCTCCCTGTCTGATCTGTCTCACAGTTTGGGAGCTGGAGACAAGGCCCAGGGAGCTCACTTCCGCATCTAGGAAAAGAACAGTGCCCCAACTGAAATAGATCCTCGTTTAGCAACCACCTCCAAGAATAAAAGTAAAGGAAATGAGGGGGAAAACCCACTGTGGGAGTTATTAAGGCAGGATGCTTCCAATAGCATAAAGATTTTCCAAGTTTATAGGGAGCAGCAGTGGGCAGGACAGCACATGAGCTGTTGCTACGCCAATTCCAGTTTATGAACTGAATCATAATCAAAACGACTATTTTTATTAATTGGATGTAGATATTTTATGTAGAGAAATATGCTCATGAGGCTACATTTATAAGGCAGGATAACTTAGTGAAAAACATAAAAACCAAACTACCTACAGGATTTCACAGAAAATTGGTCAATAGTTTAAAGCATTACACAAATAATCTGCTTCAACTCCTTCCCATCTACCATAAAGCTTATAATGAAAACCATGTGATGTTTTCTGTATCTTTCCAACTTATAAAAGATAAATTGGATGTAAATTAGAAATTAAATTTGGAGGAGGGAAAGCAACCAAAAAGTATAGCACTAGAAGAGAAGTTAAGGTCCCGGGAGACAGTTCAGCCACATATAAATTGTGACCTTACAATTAACTTACTATCAATTTCAATTGTTTGTGTTCAGGTAAGATAGTAGCCTTGCTCAGTGATGAGATTTGCTATATTCTTCTTTATGAGCCCATTCTCTTATGATATTGTCACAATTCCAAAAGCTAAAGAACATGGCAATTCTAATACAAATTCAGGCTCAACCCACTGATGTTATTGGACAAAATTTCAAGGATGTCATCTTGTGTGAATTTTTTGGGCATTAAAAGTTTTATTTCATAAGCAAGGTATAATCCTTCATTCATGAGAAAACCACTTTATAAGAAGGCCACATCCTGGCTTGCTGAACACTACTAAATATCTGGAAAAGAAAGTGCCTAATGAATTTTATAGCCCTGCTTCAGAAAGGGGAGGGGAGGCACATCACTTAATGGCTACCCAAACTAGTATAAAGCTGCTCTATTAGAGTCAGGAAGACACTGATACAAAGCAGATAGACCAATGGGCAATAATTGGGCCCAAAACTATACCTAACTGTACCTGAGAATCGTAGCTACTAGCAAAGGATGTATAATGTTCATTATATGTGCACAAAAAGTGTACAATAATGGGCTTGGGATAATTGGGATAATTATCCTTGTATAAGAAAATAACATTTTTTGTATTCTCTTCTTTCTTTCTTTTTCTTTTTTTTTTTTTTTGCTATCTTGTATTCTCTTTAAAAATAAAAAAACAAAAATAACAAACTAACATTTTACTCACTTCCACCATTAAATCCTAAAACTATTAAGGAACTAAAAATATAAAATAAAAAACCATAAAGACATTTAAAGAAGTTTTAGGAAAAAATTAAATATAAAAATAGTGATAATAGAAATAATAGTAAATAATTTAATATATTTTGAAGGAACTATTTCTATCCTCAAGTACTATGCAGAAAAAATTCTGATTAAATAATGAAAAAATTTGATTAAATAAGAATGCATACCTTCTATGTAGTATAAAGCAAAGACATGTAAACTTCTGAGAAAAATTATTTAATACACATTGAATAATGACTTTAAATTTCTAATACATGAAGAGCTCTTGCAAATCAATTAGAAAATGGCAAATGTCAATAGTCAATATGCAGCAGAGGAAAGACAAAGCGACAAAAATGTAAGATGTTTGACATCAGTGTTAGCAGCCAGGAAAGTGAAATCTGGGTAGCACTTGGGGCGAAGAGGAACCATTCCCCTACCGGAATAATAATAATCACTCTTAACGCTCCCTTTCAATAAAACTTTGGCATAATAGTTACTCTTGAATACTAGAAATGGTCTATGAATTGTGTTAGTACAAAAAAAATCTGCTAAAATTTATTAAAATGTAAAAATACATATTTTATCCACCATCTCAGTTCTAGATAATTACATGACAAAATAAAAACACAAATAAAAACAGGGTATAGTGGCTCAGTCCTGCTGTAATCCCAGCTACTGGAGATACTGCAACAATAAGGCCAAGTTTGGGCAAATTAGTAATACCCTGCTTCTGTCTCTGTCTCTGTCTCTGTCTCTGTCTCAGTCTCGTTCTTGGTTTTGGTCTCAGTGTCTGTCTGTCTGTCTGTCTGTCTGTCTCTCTCTTTCCCCTCTCCCCCTCTTCTCCTTTTCCCCTTCTTTTCCTTCTTTTTGCCCCTCTCCTTCTGCCTCTTTCTCTCTCCTCCTTCTCTTTCTTCTCCCTCTCCCCCTTTCATTGGTTGTACAGATCAATGGATTTCTTTTTGGCCCACTTGTACAAACACATGACATGCATTTGAAGGGAAACAGAAAAGGTTTCAGACGAACCTGAGGGAAATAGAAAGCTTCAGCTAAGATCTTAGGATAGAAAACCAGAGAAAAGCAAGGACTTAACTTTTGAGGAGAGACCAGAGAGGCCAGCAAGAGCCCACAGAAGCAGTAGCTGCGGTGAGCTAAGTCAGGCAGGGCTTCAGGCAGCCTGGAAGAAGTTATCATGGCCTACCAATGGCATGGAAACCACCCAGCCCTGCTCACCAGAGGCCAACAGTACCTACAGGCATCTGGGATCAGAGGCCAAAGCCCACACAGTGATGTCCCAGGGTCAGCATCATCGTGACTCCAAGAGCTGTTCTTCTCTCTGACTCAGTGTTTTCGCTCTGTGCAGACCCTCTAAGGACTAGGCACAACTATAGGGAAAACAAAGGTTCCAAATGATCTAGACTGAGTCTTCTAAATGGAGTTAAAGAAAAATTAAATTATATTTCCTCGTCCTCAAAGATTCATACCATCCATGTGAATTTTATAAACTTCTATGTGGATAATTCAAAATTATTCAAAGAGGTTGCCTGTCCCTAAGGGGAAAATTATACAATTGGAACAGGTGAAACTATTGATTGTACTTTTGCCCCTCCTGTAGTATTTAATTTGTTAAAATAAGTAGGCACACTTATCTATGGTAATTGACTAAAATGGTATAAATTGCAAAGACAATAAAGTCAGATTCAAGTCTTTTGTAGTACATGCTAAAACTCAAGAGTTAATAAAATGCCTGTGTTGGGAAAATTATTAGTATCTCCAAACTCACTTTATTAATTTATAATATGAGGATATCGAGTCAATTGATAAACTCCTTTCTTTCTTAAAAATTCTCTTACAGTAGTGAGTTTTCTGATTTCAAAATGTACTACTAGGGATGATATAGAAGAGGCGTTTTCATGAGGGGCCTGGAATAAGTTTGCTTATTCTGCAGATTTTTCTCATTTCATGTTCTCAGGTTAATGATCACAGAATCATAGAAAAAAATAGAATTTTTCCAAGAAACATGGGCTTGTTTTGAACCTCAGGTCTGCCAATAATTCTTTGGATGACCTTTAGCACGACATTTTAAACCATTTTGATATTATTCCTATATATATATATATATATATATATATATATATATATATATATGTATATATGTATATAATGTTATGGTTTATGTCTAATTGTCTCCCCAAAGCCTCATGCAATCATTAGGTGGGAACTTCTAGAGTTTCATGCTTGACTCTTAATCCACTGGGATTTTGTGTTTTAGTACTGATAGGGTTATTGGGTACGGCTGGGATTATAGGTATGGCCTAAGGTGGATAGGCTGAGGCAGAAAGCCTGGATGTAATATGAAGAGAGACAGAGAGACAGACTAGGGCTGCTGCTCTTGCTCTCCTGGTTGTTCCGTTGCTCCTGTTGCCATCATCACCATTCCACCGCCATGAGCTGCTGCTCTCTGCCATGTGCTTCTCTGCCTTGGATCCAGCTGAGTTTGGACTGAAACCTCCAGTGACTGTGAGCTAAATAAACCTTTTCTTCCTTCATTTTGGGTATTGGGTATTTGTCCCAGCAACGAGAGAAAAGTAACTATATACTGCACACTTCTAACCGAGGTGCATCTGAATCTCCACAGAGGTGCTAATTATAGTTACTCAAAACTAGAAATAACTTGTACTTCAGTGAAGGCTAGAATGGATAAAGAAGATGTTGGTGTGCTCAGATGATTGGATACTATAGATTAGGGGTTGACAGGCCTTTCTGCAAAGGATTAGAATTTTGCCATCCCTGTAGTTTCCGATTAAACTCTGTCACCGAACCAGGTGTAATGAGGCCTCACTGATCCAAATACTCAGGAGGCTGACTCAGGAAGATCACAAGTTCAAAGCCAGTGTAGTCTGCCTAGAGAGCTCCAGGCTAGCCTGGACTAGATGGATTCTGTCTAAATCAAATAAATAGCAACAAGTAAATCAAATAAAAGCAACAAAAACAAGCACCCCAAACTCTACCATTACACTATAAAAGCTGCTGTAGAAAATTGTTGTATTATTTTTGTCCAGTGCTGAAAGAAATGATGAGAAGACTTGATGAATGTAGCTGCAGAGGACTCACTGAGATTTTTCTTCCAGTGAGCCCAGAGCCTCAGAAGGACCCTCTTTTTATTTAGCTTTAAAAAAAAAATGGCTAAGGAGTATACGTTGCTATTTTAATAGATACAGCATATTCCAGACACGTAGCTCATGCAAATACTAACAGACACGTAGCTTACACAAATGCTAACAAATAATACTTTCAACCATTGGTGTCACGTAGCAGATAAACAAAACTGGGCACCCACAGGATGAGCCGTCATCCACAACCTTGAGCCCCAGCTTTCTGAGACTCCCAAGCAACAGAGGTCAGCTCTCCCCGGGCTCTGTCCATATCTCACCGCGTCTAGACACCAACTAGCCTTCATTCTTATCTCTGTGTTACTACAGAAAATACTAAAACAATGTAGCCTGAAGACGTTGCAGTCAAGCCTTACTTGCAAAGGAACAGCCTTCATTTAATACTGAAGGAAATAAGTATCAGAGAGCTTAAAGTGACCTGAGTAAAGCCACACAGGTAATAAGAATTGGAGCCAAATTTCCACTGAGAACAGCTCCTCCTATGGAGCACAGAAAGTGAACAATAAATGTGTAAAATAGCATGGGGGATTCACACTCATGCTACTGAGGCAGAGAAGCTAGATGTGAAAGCACACCCTGTGTGATTGCGTTTGTACACTATATAGAAGGGTCAAAAAATAAGCTTTTGGAAGCCGGGCATGGTGGTGCACGCCTGTAATCCCAGCACTTGGGAGGCTGAGGCAGGAGGATCAGTGTGAGTTCGAGACCAGCCTGGGCTACAAAAGTGAGCTCAAGGCCAGCCTGAACTGCACAGTGAGACCCTGTCTCAAAAAGACAAAAAAAAAAAAAAGCTTTTGGAAAGTAATAAAATCAGTACTTTATACACTTACATTTTTTCTGTTTGTACATTTTTTTTCCTAATGTAAGACTTAGTTGGATGAAAAGATTTTCCTTTTTTTTAAAGTAACATTTCTGGATCTCTGTAGAATTTGAGTTAGGCATCAGTGCTGTGACTCAACGATCTGTCTTAGTGCAGCTTTGAGGTGAGTGACAGTCAATGTCAGATTTTTGGAAGAGCTGAGGCTGAGCCACGCTTACTGTATATATGGGTATTGGGTGAGTGACTCCTGTAGACACCAAGAGCACAAGACCTGTCCCTGAGAACTGAGAATTAGTTAAAGGAATCCAAGGTCATACTCAGCTCTGAGGGATATTTGCATGTCACCTGAACATTCTCATAGACATCTGCCACCTGGGTGGCACACAGTTCAGAGCTTGGCAGGCCACTAGAGGAGCTGGGAAGCCACCAAAGGGCTGTAGGAACTCAGCCAGGGCGAGGAGGGCAGCTCTGACAGTGGATGGTCTCAACCCTCTTCTCAGCTCCCTGACTTTCTCATTAGAAGGCACTGGGATGTAGCAGACCCAGCCAGACTTGGGCTTAAGCCACGCAGTCTGCTTCGGCAACTTGCTTAACAATTTACTGAGAAAACTCCAAGTTTTCTCACTTATAGAATAAGCATAGTTTCCTGTGCGCTCTTGTTTTTTCTTTTCAGTCTTTATCGAGCCAACGTGCATGTGCCAAGTTCTGCTAAACATTTTGGAAGTGTTGTCTCATTTAATCCTTGTCAGTGAAGAAGGTTCATTTATGATCTTCACCTAATACTAAAGGCAGTAAGTCTCAGAGAGATTAAAGTGACTTAAGCAAGGTCACACAGGCAGTAAGAATTGGAACCAAGTTTCCACTGAGGAAGTCAGGAAACCTGAGCTCTTGACCACTGCTTGGGAAAATGACGGTACCTGGCAATAGCAATGTGTCTGTTCACACATAGAATTTAATAGATGTTAATTTGCACTTCTCTTCAGAGATCCACGTGTTGGAACTGAGGCTGTTTAGTGAAATGCCATAGACTTTGGGTTGGGGCTGGGGCTGGGGCTGGGGCTGAGCAGTAGATCACTTGCCTAGCATGCATGAGGTCCTGGGTTGGACTCTCAATGCCTCAGAAACAACAAAAACCTCCTAGGATTCCACTAGCCAGGTAAACCACCTCTTGAGTAGCATGCAAAGTGCCTAGGTTAGTTAAGCTTTTATTCTAGGCTAGAGGAATTTGTGTTCATTATGACTCGGAATGCTTGTCTCAAACAGAAAATAACTTCAAAGTATTTTTGTTTCAAATTGTTATGAGGGGCCAGCCTGATAGCTCAGCAGACTAAAGAGTCTGCTTAGGCAGAGAGCCGCAGCTGGGGTTTGATCTCGGGCATGCCATGCCAGCCCTGGACCCTGGGGTTGCTGAGACACGATTGAAACTGGGTGTGGTGGCTCAGGCCTGTAGTCCCACCGCTTTGGGAGGCTGAAACACTAGTCAGATCTACAAAGTGAAACCATGTAGACCCTGTATCCTCTGTCCTAAATGCATTAAAAAAAATTGTTCCAAAAAAGTCACGTTTTTTTGTTAGCCAAAGAGCTTTTTTTGACTCAAACTCTCAATCAAGTCCTTTGGCATTTTAGTTTTTTCTTTTTTCTTCTCTTTTTCATTGGTTATACAGGTTAATGGGCTTTGTTCTACTTTGGCAGATTCATCCATGCACACGACATCCTTTGATGATACTTTTCCTCTTTTAACTGTATAAAATGTATATGTTAAATTATTCACTAATGGGGCTAGGGAGAGAGATAGCTCAGCGGTCTACACACCTGCCTGGCAAGTGCAAGGATCTGGGTTTGCTCCCTGGTACCGCATGCCATGCTGTTGAAACCAAATGTGGTGGTGCATGCCTATAATCCCAGCACTGGGGAGGCGAAGACATTTAGAAGATTGCTATAAGTCCAAACTGCATAGTGAGACCATGTACCAAAAAAAATAAGGAAATTTACTAGCTAAATATCTCTCTACATGTGTATGTTGGCACACACACACCTGTGAACACACACATGCACACTTAGCACATCCTGCCTTGCAGCTCTTATCTGTGCCTTTGCTAACTACATAGTCTCAACAATATCCATGCAAGAGCATTCTTAACTTAGGTGGGAAAGCAGAAGTTTCAGTTGACTTATTGAAATCTCTGTGACAATACTATTTTGTCACTCTATCAGTCTACCTGACATGGAAGCTTAAGCACAGAAGTTCTCCCCTGACCTGATAGGAATCCTCAAGTTCATACAGGACTGAACCAGCTATTTCTACCGTGACGACCCATTCACTCTGTCTTCTTGCCAATTTAACAGAGAACACTGGTATTTCTGCAAATTGAAAAATGGTAATGGTGACATAGTTCCTGGTGATAATGCTGATAAAATAGAACCCTTTCTTTACATCAGATTCTTTCTTATAAATGAAAATGGTGAATCAGACTTGAGAATCATTTGACCAACAAATCTACTCTGAACACACAATTGACAAATTCACTGAACAACTGGTTTTATATTGCCTTTTTTGCTATTACATGCCCACATGTAAAATTCCATTAATATTTCATAGAGAGTGAGTGTTTTCAAGGCATGTACAAAATTAAAAATAAGAATTAACTTTAATGAGCCAATACTGTGCATCTGATGCAAAGATTGGCAGAAGTTAGGAGTAATATTTAAAATCGGCTTATTTAAAATATATGATTTGTGTTCAAAGCAATATACTTTGAAAACAATAAAAATACTGTTAATTTTGGAAGACACATTATCCAGCAAGGTTGAAAGATTTAGTGTTCCAGTAAGAGGAATTTGGAATTCTAAAACACAGAGAAGTGACATTTTTATTGTTTTGCTTAGTTTGGTTTTATTTCAGGAAGTTTGGAGACACCGGGCCAGACAGTGGAGATGACAAGTCGCGCTGTGACTGCCCCTCCTCTGGAGTCAGGAAACGCTCCCCACCTGCGCGCGGCTCTGCTCTTTGTCTGGGTCACATCCATTTGCTCCTTTGTCTTTAGTTCTACGTATCACATACAGAGGAGTAAATTGCAATTATAGGCAACATGCCTCCTGAAGAACTTTTATGTTATGAAGGACCAAGTAAAGAAACTATCACTGATCTACAAGGTGTTATTTGACATAAACCCAAGGTCTTCTTGCTATCGTAGCTTACAAAGGGCTTTGTAATAAAAATTTGTCAGGTCTCTCTCTCTCTCTCTCTCTCTCTCTCTCTCTCTCTCATACACACACTCACACACACACGATTGTTCCTTAAGTAACTGCAGATTTTTAAACAAAGCGTTTGCTAAAAATTAAATTGAACAGTGAACACATTTTGAATTTTCATTTTCTTAGCTCTTTCCATTTTGGTTGTGCAGATGTTGAGAAGTGAGACCACAGCATATCTGTCTTCATTATTTTTGACACTGATTCATCCTGTTTGTAAAATTCCCACTTGGGAGTGTCACATACTTTTCTCTGGAAAGACTGGAGTTGGCTTTAGTTCAACTGTTGCCTTTTCTACAGTGCACCAAATGGGCACTACCCTTACTGCAAAAAAACATATTCATTTTAAATTATTGAATGAAGCCAGTGGAAACTTGCAAATTTACTGAAATAAAGAGCACAAAATTATAATAATGAGAACAAAAACTCTTTCTCCTACACATATTTCTGAATCAAATTTTAGTAATATTATTTTAAGACCAGGTAACTAACTATATTAGAATGGTAATTTTATTTATTTATTTATTTATTTATTTGGAACATTTCTTCTTTAGTTTCATTTTTAAAGCAGATATTTGGTCACTGGTCCAAGGATGGAATGTCATTCCCCAGAATTTGAAGAATGGAGGTGTTGATAGGGCCTTTTTCTGTGCAAACTTTGAGAAAAGGATCCTCTTCTGTCTCTTCAAACTTCTGAGAGCCACAGGTGTGCCTTGGTTGTGGTAGCAAGACTCCCATCTCTCCCTCCTTGTTACATGGCCAGCTTCTGCAGGTGGCTGTGTTTCATTGAGCGTTCTTTCTCTTTTTTTTTCCTTTTCTTATAAGCCTGGTTATCTTTGAAGATTCTGAGCACATCTTCCTCATGGTCTCATCTTCACTAATTCCATGTTCCAAACAAGACTATTCTGAGATGTTGGGGATTAGGAGATCAGCCAAACGTTTTGGGAGGCACAGTTCAGATCATAACACCTGCGACACACTTTTCTAGGTGCTAGATTACAGCAGAGATGGACCAAAGTGCCTGCTCTGTAAGTTCAAAGAGATGGTCACTAAGCAAACTGGACCCCGGACCATCAGGCAGTGATAAGCACCACATGGACAACCGTACAATCAAACACACAATTAGATCAGTGGGTCAGAAAGGTCATTCCAAGGTGACCTTTAAACAGGACCAGAACGTGGGAGCCACACACAAACAAAGCAGAGGAACCAAGGCAAGTTCTTCCAGGAAGGAGACTCTTTCCCCCTCCCACTGATTACATCAGAATCTGTTAACATGGACAGTTTCTGTTCTTTCCTTGAATTCACGCACTCCTTCATAAATTATCTGTTTAAATTGAGGCTTCTGGTGGAAAATTTTCAGAGAAGTTGTGGACAGATGGAATAGCAGTCCCAGGAATGGGACTTTTCATGCTGTAAAAAAAAAAAAAAAAAAAAAAAAAAAAAAGTATTCATTTTTAGTTTGAAGGTGACATATTGCTTTAGGAACTATGAGGCAATTTTTGTAATTTGATGGGTATTTTCTAAATGTGAACTAAGATATCACTGCAAGAATCGTAGAAAATAAATTATTAGTGACAAATTAATCCTGTTATTTAGGTCAGTTCTGTTCATATCTCCTTAAAAGATAACATGATATCATCTGATTTTCATCTGTAAAGCATTCATAAAAAGCACTACAGCCATTCACACAGCAACCATCCTCAGGTTTACCTTAAAATCAGGCCAGAAATAATGTAGAAATAGTCCTTTTGATCAAATGTCTTTCACAGAAGCTACATTTCCCAGGGACCTTGCTCACCATTTTGAATTCAGAAGACCCCATTGTCTAGTGCGTAATCTGAGACTGAGATCTAAGTAGTTTTGTCTCTAAGAAAATTAAAACATAGCATGACAAAATGAAAATGAACATCAAAGGGCCACGATCTCTTGCACCTTTCTTTATGTCAGGTTTGGGTTTGCATTTTTAATGCTCCTAAGATGATTCATAGTAAAAACTAGGGCACCTTTATAACATCTTTATTGTTTGCAGACATGAGCACATTATATTCACCAAGTTATTAACCTTCCCATAAGCCTGTCAGTTTTCAAGAAAGGACTAAGAACTTGTAAAAAAAAAAAGAATGCATCAGAATGTGATTCAGAAAATGAGTGAAGTACGAAGCTCCCATAACAAGCTTAGGACTGACCCAGTTGAGTCTGCGCTGAGCAGCTTTCTAAGAACACAGCTGCTTCTCAGCAACTTTCTATGAATTGTCTTATGAGAAGATTTAACCAGGGCTCACACCTTTCAAGATATTTATAATTTAAAACTTCTCACTTTTTCATTCATTTTGTGGAAACCAGTCAATAAATGCTTCAAAATTAAGCAGAAATCTCTTACAAAAAACATTTCAAGAAACTTATAGAAGAGTTGCACCTTTTATTGTTATATTTCAAATAATTATGTTATAGGAAAGATAGATGAAACACAAAGTCCATCCCTTCAAGACAGTTAAGGCAATTCTCAACACATCAAGTATGTGCTTATTCACGTGTGGAAGGGGAGAGGAAAGCCCGACTCCCACTAACCCTACCTCCATCCATAGCTAGGCTTCCCCAAAGCATGAGATGCAGGCATGGAGCACCCTGAGCTCCAGCCCAGGATAGGAGTCTCAGGAAGGCAGACGGTGCAATGCAGAATGCACCATCCAGCCAAAGATGAAGCCCATTCATACGCTATTGAGTTTCAGTTGCTTCTATTTCTGAAATTTTTATTTTAAAAAGGAAAAACTAAACATGAAAACAACTAATAAGAGCAAAGACAGGGCTGGTGGACTAAAGTGTCTGCTTAGACAGGGCACACAGGCCAAGATTCGATCCCCAGCATGCTGTGCTGGCCACATCCCCAGGGTATGGTGAGACATCTATTATAAGAGGTGCACACCTATAATCCCAGAGCTTGGGAACCTAAAAATAGGAGAATCACTGTGAGTCTGATTAATGTAGTGAGACCATGTAGACCCTGTAGACCCTATACCAAATACGCCCCCCAAAAGAACAAAAACAAAGCAACAGAAAACAATAAAAATGGTACAGATTTCAAAACAAGAGTAGAAAATTAATAGTGCTTGTTATATCACATGCTGTTATCTAATTTGTTGTTATTTCCTGGAGGCATACATTGAAAGTTTCTCAGAGGACTGAGTGCAGGCTGGTTCTCTAGAAAAGCTAGCAAATGATCTACGAATGCATTGGCAACATTACCACATTGTGCACCGAATAGTTAATAAAAACTTGCAGACTCTAAACTTACACAAACAAGCAATTATGAGTGCCACCTCTGTGTTTTCCGAGAATTAACATCTAATATACAGCCTACTCCAGGGAGAGCATCTATCTATGAACATTATTTAGAACAGAAAAGTGTGACCATAAAAGACAAAGACTTTAAGAAAGCCATCACTTTTTAAAAACCTTTCAAAAAAGTGTGTGCATTTCTGAGGTACAGAATACATTTACATGTATGATCCTCTTGGTTTCTTTGTTGCTGAGATAAAATACCTGACATCCAAAATTAAGGATGGAAAGGTATACTTAGCTTACAGTTTGTGGAGGTTTCAGCCCATAAATAACTGGCTACAAGACATGGTGGCCCACGGCACAATGACAACACTTCAAGGCAGCAGAAGACTACAAAAGCAACAAGAATGAAAGTGGGGAGCAGTGGAGAGAAGCCTCTGTCCCTCCCTCAGGTTTTATGCAGGCTTCCACCCCAGGGTGGGTGAAGTACTCGCTCCCATAATTCCATTAATGGATCCAAAACTTTAGAAGTTGGCCCTATGATTGCATGAGGCTTTGTGTGTGTGTGTGTGGGGGGATATCTACACATAAACTATAAGAAGGATCAAATTAATATAATTAGCATTTTCATCTCCTTATACAGTTACCACTTTTTGAGAGAGAGAGAGACAGAGACAGATAGAGAAATAGAGATATGCAAGTCTCTGAACATTTTTCTTCCTTATAAAGTACATAATAAACTCTTACAAACTATAGACCTCCTGCTGCACTGTAGCACATTCTGTTTTATACCTCAATCAAACAAGACTGACTCCTTTTGTTCTAGAAGTGTGTCGTAAGGACAGGTGCAAGAATCTGTCGCCTTTTCCCTGTCTCTCAAGGTTCACACGTGAATGAGCAACAGACGACAGCGTGTGTTTCAGACAGAAAAATCACGGTGTAGCTTGCAGCTTCAAGAAAAGAAAAAAGAGCTAGCACCAGAAAGCAAACAGCAACTTCGTGAGAAGATAAATACAAATGCAGGTGAACGCGTGCTTCCTTCTGCACGGAACAGCAGCATCCCGCCGAGACATCAGAGGGAGCCCGACTGCAGTGTATTTTCCCTTTTCTCACTTTGCTCTGGCTTGGTACCAAGCTCCCTGGCCATGCTGAGTATGGCCACAGTGAGTTCTCAGGCATCTGTAAGGACTGAGAATAAAAAAAAACACAAGAGAAAACAGTCAACAGCTGTGGATTGTTTCAGAAAAGTAACAAAGCAAGAGTTGGTAACATGAGTGAGATATACCTGAAGTTTCAGAGGCTTCCCAGATCCTATTTATGTAATGAAACACAACTCCTCTTCCTTTGGCCTCCCTTCCATGGTCTTCTCTAATTCCCTCTATCCTTGATGTTTTTAAGCTATGATTCTAAAGTAGACTTCTCTGGAGTAGGCAGATGGGTTTAATCATGATGGTTTCCTAAACATGGACCAAGCAAAATAGTCACAGATGAGATATGCATGGTGTAAGCAGCCATGTAGTAAAGGAGTCACTGGGATGGATGAGTCTCAGTTCTTCAACTCTGAAGTCTGCAAGGTTCAAATTCACCCCAGTTGTTTGCTTTTGCGGTTTTAACCCCAAAAGGGCCCACAGCTATTGTTTAGAGAAAACACAGAAGAAGAAAAAAGGATCACTTTGATCATAAACAAAGTAAACCAGTTGTTAGGATAGGGAGTTGGAATTAGAAGGGTGAGAGGGAGATTCTTTTCTGCATCATTGTTCTGAGGCTCAAGATTTCCCCCTGATGCGAGAAGCTCCAGTGTGTTTATAATGTAATCCTGAGAATGAAGTCAGTTCTTTTTATTTTTGAAAGGAAGAGAAAAAGTAAGAACAGAAGGCAAGAAGAATGAGGAGGAGGAGGAGCAGGAGTGAAAACTTATGTCATTAATAAAACTTAAAATATGTATCATCTGACCTCTTACAGGA
Source organism: Myocastor coypus (assembly GCA_004027025.1). Taxonomy (NCBI): domain Eukaryota; kingdom Metazoa; phylum Chordata; class Mammalia; order Rodentia; family Myocastoridae; genus Myocastor; species Myocastor coypus. The sequence goes on along the minus strand of PVJA010017365.1, from coordinate 10,062 downwards.
AAACTTTGTAATGGTCAGGACTATAATTTTCTAGGGCTCTGGAATCCCTGCAAGTCTCCACTGATGAGAGAAGTAGATGTGGATGTATGAGAGGCAGGCTCATAGGAGGCCTATGTGGCCAGAACACAGTTCCCATTTACCATAGAAAGCACGGTCAAGCTTTGAATCTAGGACAATGGGGCACCACTGGTGAAAATGTTGTTGTTGCAAGGTACCTGGATTAACTTCTAGAAGAACTGGGGAGTTGTTAAGAGTTGAGAAAAGAACCAGAGTTTGTTGAGGTTTCAGTAGTTGCTTCCTAGGAGAAGCTAAGCTAGGACAAGGGAGGAGAGAGTCACAGCATAAAGGTTGGAAATAGAAGGCTTTCCCAGGAGCACTCACTGCACAAGAAAAAAGGCACCACAAGGAGGTTCCTCAAGATATGCTTAGGAAAAACAAAACAAAACATTAAATTCAGATGGTGAAACACTTGAATGTTAAGCCATCTGAACACCACTGTTTAAATTTATTCAACCAAGACTCTTTTCCCGATTTCTATCTTACATTGTTAATGTATGTTTTGCTCTATGGAAACATTGTTTGTAAATCTGGAAATCTTGCATCTTCAGTGTCTTCACAGGTTCAGGATCAAGGATCTCCTCAGAAAATAGAAATGTTCAGATTTCCTGGAATAAAATTATAGGAGTTGACTCATATCTTTAAAAACGAAATGGTCCAGCCAGCTAGTTCAGCTAGTTCAGTGGATTAAAGCAGCTAAAAGCAGGCGCAGGGGCTGAGAGTTCAATCCTGAGACTGCCATGCCAGCCCCACCCCTGGGGCGTGCTGAGAGGGCAATAAAGACTGGGCATGGATGGGGCCCGGCAGGATGGCTCAGTGGTCTAAAGCGCCTGCTTAGGAAAGCTTAGGCGGCTACAGGGACTGCGGTTCAATCCCCGGCACCACATGCTGCCCCAGCCCTGCCCTCAGGGCAAGCTGAGCCAGCCATAAAAGTAAATAAATAAACAAACAAACAAAATTTCTGAAACAACAACAACAACAACAAAAAAAGGCTGGGCACGGTGCACACCTGTAACCCCAGCTCTTGCGAGGCTGTAAACAGGTAGATCAATTCGAGTCCAATCTATATGTCTGATCTCTACTACATATAGACCCTGTAGACACTTTCCTAAAATACAAACAAATAATAAAAAAAATAAAAATTGTAAGGCATACATTCCACCAAGCATTTGGAAATATTTGTATCCCAATTTTAAAATGGTAAAACACTTAGGCTCCTGCCACTAACAGAGATAATAGGACACTACCAATATTTGCATTGGTCTTCACCCTCACCGATGACACTGCCTTTCCTTTCCCTTATACTTCCTAAAAAGCAACATGATTTTTTGTGTTACTTGTTTTTTGTTTTTCTTTATAGCAATATCATATATCATATGGCTGGATCTCTAAAAACATGGTGCAAAAAATAAATAAATAAATAAATAAATAAAAATAAAAATAAAAATAAAAATAAAAAATAAAAACATGGTGCTTGATTTTACCTGCTTTTGAACTTTATGTGGATAGAACCATATGCATATTACTCTAACTTGTTTTGCTCAGTATACTTTTGAGGTCTAAGTTGATACTTGTAGCTAGTAATTAATACATTTACATGGAATTCTACTTTATATTATTTATTCCACTCTTAATGGCCATTTCCCTTTCTTTTTTATATTTATTTATTTATTTGTCTTTTTGAGACAGGGTCTCACTATGCAGTTCAGGCTGGCCTTGAGCTCACTTTTGTAGCCCAGGCTAGTCTCGAACTCACACCATTCCTCCTGCCTCAGCCTCCCAAGTGCTGAGATTACAGGCGTGCGCCACCACGGCCAGCTCCTTTTCTTTCTTTTTCTTTTTGAGCCTTGACCCACAGAGGGATATTACTTTTGTTGAGCATTCAAGGACAGGCTAAGGAATTTGCATAACTGCTTTGGGGAATATAAACTAGAGATCACTAACTCTTTTACCATTTACCTAATCCCTTTTTTAAAAATTAAAAAAAATGTATCTCCTCCAAAGAAGACATTAAAATCAATACTAAAAACAGACAAACCAAAGACAGAAAATTAGATGCCAGTTAAGGATTCACTTCTTTTAGTTTGCAGAGTTTTTAAAGTCCAGCATCTCTCTTCTTGGAACCCGTCATTCATATATGAGTAGAGAGGTTCCTTATTACCAGGTCCAGTTTGACTTGCTATGACATTAATCTGTACTTTTTTTGAGGATTTGTTTTTTCAAATCACCAGTTCCTGGATGGGGTGGAAGGGCTCCAGCACTACTTCAGAGGCTGCCCTTGTCCTTTTACCCTTATCCTGGCCATTAAGAACATTCAGTACACTTCTGTACTAATCAGCCTCAGATCACATTTCAGAACATTGGGGCAAATACCTTCACAGAAGAGTTTCTTTGCATACCTCAGGTGGCTGACTACACTTGATTTGATGTTTAGAATCCAGTTATTCGGGACACAAGTAAGTCTGACAGTGATAATTGTATACTGTTTATCTTCACTGTTAGACTTCTGTTCTTGGGTCTATGAAAGGGCCCATTTCATCTATGAAATCTTTCTCAGAGTGTAGCAAAATCAGAAGTGAAATTGAGCCATTGTCCCTCCAGGTCCTGATCCTGGCTAGAGGACATTTCTCAACTCCTCCTGATGCAGCCACCCATCCATTCCATCAAAAGCGTACCACAGAGGATCAGGGCCCAGACCCAGAGGAAAGCCACCACTGTGCAAGCCTCACCAAGCCTAGTGTTCCCAACTATTAACCACCACTTCATCCCTTCCCACGGGTCGAGATAAGAAAATCTTTTTGAGAGTGGTAAAAGGTTTTGCTTCTCTGACCTTTCTCTAAGTCTCCTTTCCTCTTTGTTGTATATTTCACAGGCAGATTTCAATTCTGAATAATTCTCGTATGTTTGCCTCCCCTAGAGAATGACCTGAGTTGCAAAACCTCGTTTTTTAAGTTTCTCTGCTTAAAGCAATTGGTGCCATAAATTATACATTTGTCCCTTGATCTGCATTTTTCCGATAGGTAGTCAAAAGCCATCCCATGTGAATCCTCATTTTCACACTAAAGTCTAGAAATGCCATCCCCCAACACCAGGAGATAAGTACTTTTCTTTTGAAAACCTGCTTATGCCTGGTGGGAAGTTTCAGTTCAGTCTTCAGAAGCATCCTTTCAGATGTGCATAATCAGCTCAGCAAATTTCTTCTTTTAGTGATAAGTCGATATCCAACTTGCAATTGAAGTTTACTAAAAGTCTGGGTTGCTGCAATTGTGTTGGTGATCAGAGTGCCGAGATAGAAATGATTGATAAAGATTGCTGATTGCAGATGAGCTCAAAGTGCCCACGTCTATAGAGCCAGCCACCACCCTTGAGCTAAAGGCAAGACATTGTCCTGGCAAGACCTTGGTCCACAGCATCCAGATGCAAATCACCTCTGTCCCTTCTTGGTTTTTAGCTTCTCAAGGGCAACCAGATTAATAGAGCAATAGGGTGATGTCTCTTCTTTTGCTTATTACTGTTCCGTTGACTACTAGTTTGATTTATTTTAAAAATGCCATTAGTGTGAGAAATGATCAGATAATAATAGCAAATAGGAGAGGAGCATCTTATTAGAACTCAGGCTTCCATTTCCTCTAAATTTTGATATTCTGTTTTGGCATTTCATATTAAAAGTGGTTCTTGGTGAGGCTAACAACTATTACTAAGAAGTAAAATCCTTAAATATTTGATTTTGTACCCAGAAGGCTTAAAATAGAGCAACATATAAATTAGGTAGCTCAATTTTTTCACTACTTTAATTTTAATTATTTATTTATTTATGTATGTATTCATTTATTTATGGCCAGCTCAGCCTGCCCTGGAGGTGGGGCTGGCATAGCATGTAGTGCCAGGGATCGAACCATGGTCCCTGCGGCTACCTAAACTTGCCTAAGCAGGCGCTTTAGACCACAGAGCTATCTTGCCAGCCCTTTCACTACCTGTTTGAATTAGCATAAAAACCACATTTTCCTTCTGTATCATTAACTTCTACAGAAAATCTCTATGTTAGGAAAAAACAGTCAAAACAAGAATGCAGCAGAAATCCATAAACATGATGCAAAATTATAGCATAGCATCGCAAACTTTATTCTCTTATATTCCAGCCACATGTTACTTAGTAATAGAATGAAAAAGAAGAAAAAAGGAAACAACGAGGATGAGAGGGAGGCAGAAAACAAGCAAAAGGTAAAGGAAGAAGAAAGGAGAGATAGAAGAGAGTACTGTTACTATACTATTATGACTGTTGACAAGAAATTCTAGGTAGGAAAAATGATGATAAATCTGTAGGGAAAAGGAAGCAATGGAAAAGGCTGTCGTCTGACAATCTTAGCCAATGAGAATTTCAAACAGGATATTCATGTCACTATTCAACCTGAAAACCCTTTAATAAACAAGGCAGGGGTGGGGACACAGCTCAGTGACTTAAGTACCTGCCTGGCAAACACAAGGTCCTGAGTTCAATCGCCAGTCCAAAAAAAAAAAGATAATCATGATTTTGCTTTATAGAGGTGGCTTGGTGAGAGGGAGAAGACTAACAATGGGCAGACCAATAGCTGTTTGAGAAGTGAAACATTTCTTTTGGAATCTTTTTCCACCACTGAATTGCCAAGTGACCTTGGTGATATCATGAAACTAATTTACCCTTTTTTCCTCCTATGGGAAATGGTGAGAAGGTATCCATCAACCCTACCCACTCCGTAGGTCATCTGAGGATGCATGAGATCATTTTTTGCATCAAAGTGCTTTCAAGGTTACAAAGCACCAAAGTATCACATAACACAGGACCGCAAGTAGACCTCATGCTTCTCCTTGGCCTGGCAGGTAGAAAGTCCAACACAAAAGACAAGGGAGAAGTTTGGTTGCATTCCTTTTATGGAAAATACGGCCAATCTTATTATTCACGGCCTGATTGTTTTAGGTGCATGATCCCCCAGTCCCCCAGCTACTAAGCAAACTTCAGAGAGGGGATGCAGCTTTAGCAGGTAGAACCTGCCTGGTACTCCTCTCTGACAAGGCAGTCAAGTGCTTCCTTCCTGTCACAGCTGGCCTGTTAGCAGTGGCAGACAGACTCGGTGAGGACAGAAGCAGGCACACACCCAGAGCTGTTGACACATTCTCTCTCTTGCTTTCGACAGCAACTCAAACTTCTGGCTCCAGAAAGGAAATAGAAGTTTGGAAACAGAACAAAAGATTTAACACGTGGGGCTGAATTTGGGAGAATTAAAAAGGGATGGGAGACCACTGTTAATTCCCTCACAGGGTTTAGCAAATTTTCTTTTTTTCTTTATCACATTTTAATAAAATAGAGTCTTAGCTCAAAGGCTTTGTTTTCATGAGGGTGTGTCCTGCCCATGCGGAAAATTTTCATGACTTTTCCACACTATTCTGTTCCTCCCTCTTTTTTTTAGTTACCCAGAGTCTTTGTCAACTGTGATCCCAACACAGTGATTGATTGCAAAGACCAACTTTGTGATTTAAAGCTTCAAAAATCAGAATTGTTTTAGAATAAGACGAGTTACTTACCAGGTGTCTGAAAGAAGAGCTCACTCAATTCTTGGTTTCCTAAATCAATCAAACAATTTTGTGTAAGGGACTACATTTTCACTTAATCTTCTAATTCAGTGAATTGACTGACATGAAAAATTTGTCACTGGGGCCCGGCAGGATGGCTCAGTGGTCTAAAGCACCTGCTTAGGAAAGCTTAGGCGGCTACCGGGACTGTGGTTCGATCCTGGGCACCACATGCCGCACCAGCCCTGCCATCAGGGCAGGCTGAGCCGGCCATAAAAATAAGTAAACAAACAAACAAACAAAAGATCTGAAACAAGAAAAAAAATAAAATAAAATAAAAAATAAAATTCTAAAAAGAAAAATTTGTCACTAAGGTAGTGAGATTGTTTTTATACTTCTTTCTCTCCCACTTGTCCTCGTTCCCTATTCTTGTGTCGGAAGCAGTTGTTTTCTGCCATAGTGTTGTAGGAGTTGAAGTTAAATAGAAATATTATAGGCAGTCAGACAGGGTGAGGTCCTCAAAGGAGACAGCATGGAAGACAAGATACCTTACAAATGTGAGAGAGACGGATGTTCCTGCCGTGGGCCAGACCTAAAGACCAAAGATTGAACAAGTGCTGAGCTCCCTACAGGTAAGTACCTGGGATTGATCATCACCTTGAGGAAGCCAGGAAGCATCACTAATCAAACTGCTACTGGCTACTGAATAAGCTTCTGCTCTATATTTATGCCTGCTTGCTATAGGACTCACTATTCCATTTTGTCCTGGATTTAATCAAATTTACCTGAGCAATACTGTTTGCAACCTTATTGGTTGACCATAGTTTTGTCTCACCTCACACCCACCCAAGCAAGTTTCTGTGTTTTCCACCTTAGACTCACCTTACCACGTGGCTTTGCTCTGTAAATCCCTAGAAACTGCAAATTTCCAGGCAATCTGCTTGGGTGCCCTTTCTGGACCCCTCTCTCGAACAGAAGCTTTCTTTCCTCCAATAGATACGCTGCTCTTAACCTCCCCTTGTTCCTAAAATTCATTCTTTTGTTTTAGAGGAAACATTCATCCCAGATAACTCTCAAGTCAGAAGTTTCATTCCCCTATAACAATAGGACTTGTAAGCCACCCTGGAACTATTGTGTGGGTAAATTGATCTGAGACTCGGTGTTTTCAAAATCTCTGTCCCTGTAGTTTCATCTGTGCTTTCTTTTCATTTAGTGGCTCCATGATGTGATTCCTGTCCCAGTTACCATGGATCTTGTCATGCAGACATGAGTTTTCACATGCACATTCCTGCTTTTCAGAGAGCGATAATAACATTTTCAAAAAGACACTTATAGATTAATGCTTTCATTTAGTGACCTATTTGATCTTAGCTTTCCCTGAGATGATAGATTTCAGAAACTAAAGAAAACTAATGTAACCTGTAGAGGAACTGGTCCTCCATGCTGGGCCACTCCTCGCTGCCAGGGTAGCAAACTCTACAGTCGCAGTGGTCTTTGCCTTCAAGAACAGCATCCAGACTTCCCTGGAGAACACGTTTTGAGGTTTTTTTTTTTTTTTTTTGCATTATAATGCAAGAACATCTCACTGCCTTTTCCCTGCAGCACATTCTTAAAAAGCAAATCTGAATTCTTTTAAGACTTAACATGTGAAAGGAAAGAAAAATAAATGAAATCTCAAATTTAAGCAAATTTTTATCTATCAGGAAAAATAATACAATTGAACTGGGAATATACTTTCACACAGTTAAGCATTTATATTTATATTAAAATTAGTATGTTTCTGGAAACAGCTCTCTTGATAATTTCCCCAGGGTCAGAAGATACATATATGTGTGTGTGTGTGTGTGTGTGTGTGTGTATATATATATATATATATATATATATGTTCTTTTTTCTTTCCTCTTGGCTCTTAGGTAAGAGGAACCTGCCTCCTGGCTTGTTCAAGAAAGATCATGAGATCATGTTCACATATACCAGCTGCTTTTTCTTATTATTGAAAAGGACTCTCTAACTCAAAATAATCTATAATACATTATTCAAGATGTGATAAAATGCAGTAAATATTTAAATTTTTTAAAAATGATTATAATAAAAGACACATCATCATTGATCCCCCCCCCCCCCAATCTCCTCACTTCAGAGGCACCTGCCATTTTCTGAAGCAGGTCTGGAAGCCGTTTCATGTCTTTCATGGTGTTGTCACAGCTGCTGGTATGTCCTGAATTGACTCAGAACATTTACCTTTCGTGGTCACTTGACTTTGGAGCAGAGCCAGAAGTCTCACAGTGCCAGATCTGGTGATAAAGTAGACAAGGGCATGCTGCAATGTTTTTATCTGACAGAAATTATTGAAAATATTTCAAATTGTTTTAGCAAATTAAGGAAGCCCAAGAAAGAGAAGAGAATTTCAGAACTGCTTCAGAAAGCAGCTATAATGATAGAGGAAGAGTTTTTGAAACGAGGGCCACTATTTTGAGGGGGATTATTGGCAATGCTTCTTTTACTGTAATAAGCTTTTTGTTTAAAATTTGAATATGTACCATAGCGCTATAGCTCTGTGGTAGAGCACTTACCTAACACTCAAGGACCAAGAGTCAACCCCCAGTATAATCCATCCATCTATCAATCAAACAATAAGAACAAACATAAAATATTTACTGTATTTTGTACGACATCACACATGGAGGGTGGATTGTCAGCTTGGCTAGGCTGAACTACATTTCCCAGAATTCCTGTTCCTATAGTATTCTGAATAGAGCAAATGCCAGGGAAGTTCTTGTAGAAGACAAGAGAATAGAGGAAGTGGCAGCCATATTTTATTTCTCCACATTGTGGCCCCTGCTGGTTTGCCTCACTGATGTAAGACAGTGGCCAGCTTGTAACATCTCCATCTTCTTCTCAATCCTCTTTTAGCTTCTTGGTTTCTTCTCTGCTAATTAGACATTAACAAACAGGTAATGCGAGTATTAAAGGGTAGGAAAAAAAAACTCCATAAATGATAGGGGTCTGGTCTGAGGCGTGCTGAGGTGATCTTTTGTTGGCCCATTTACTGGACTGCTGTGCAAGCTGTCCTGCTGTTTCAACCATATTATCTAAAAAATCTGATCATGCTTAGAATGACAGTGAGAGGGATACCATTTAAAGATTCCTTCAGACTTCTGTGGGGAGATCACAGTGCAACACTTAGTATTTAGAACATTCTCTGTGAATAATGATTCTTTCTGAACCAGCCTTTGTCTTGTTACTGGGCCTTGGTAGAGACTGAATGCCTGGTCATGGCTGACCAAATTACTGTGTGATCTAAGCTACCTTTTATTAGTGGATTTGAGCATGAACCCATAATGCGCCATTATTAAAGAGATGTGCTATACATGAAATTGGGCCTGAGTAGGTCTAAACAGCCCCGGTAAACTGCATGAGTGAGAGACCTAAAATATCTATGGGCCCTGTGTTCCTGTGACATTCCCACTCTAGTGTGGCCTCAAAGGTCAACGGTGAAGCAAAATATTTCCACTATGTGTCATTTCAAGTGTACATGTGGTTGTTTCTTTTGCTTCAAAGAAGAGTTGCCTAGAAGTACAAATCTGTATTAATCCATGGGTCTGATATTTGGATGGAACATGACTGATAAACCTGTGACAAGGAAGTCTGATAAAGAGGTAGGTTGATGATATCTGTAAGTGGATGTGACATGTAAAGATACTTGTGTCTATGTGAGTGCTTACCAAAGGATGAACTCAGTAGAGGAGGACTGTAATTTTCAAGTGGAAAGGATGAGCCATTCTAAATTCCTCGGTTAGCTTCCTTCCAAAGTAACTCCTCCTCTTATCAAACTGACTCATGAAAAAGATGGCATTGGTGGTGTCTCAGTTACTCTTCTCCCATAGCTAGGACAAAATGAAGAAAGGGAAGGCTTATTTAGCTCCCAGTGGAGGTTTCACTTCATACTCAGCGGGCTCCAAGGCAGAGTGGTACGTGGCAGAGAACAAACCTTCATGATGGCAGAATATAGCAAAACAGCAAGAGCAAATGGGAAGAGCAACAATGACAACAGGTAGCAAGTCTGTGCCCCTTAAATTGTATTCCGGCTATCTGCTTCAGGTTGTGTGCAGTTCTCACAGCCATAATCCCAGCAGCACTCACACCCATAATCCCAGTGGATCATAATCACAAACTCTAAAAGTTTGTGCTAGGACTGCATGACATACTGGGTGGACAACTACAGACAAACCATAACAAGTTGGCAAGGATAGAAATTACATACGGACGTGGCAGTATGTATTTCTATTTACCAAACCCTGTTTAGCTACAGCGACTTTGGAGTGTTCAGTCTGCTAACAGCTGAGATGAACAATGAGCTGCTTCTTCTTCTCCTTCTTCTCCTTCTCCTTATCCTCCTCCTTCTCCATTGTCTTCTTCTTCTTTTCTTCTTCTTCTTCTTCTTCTTCTTCTTCTTCT
>PVJA010017364.1:0-41789 GCA_004027025.1 Myocastor coypus | reverse complement strand
AATTGGGAGCCAGTCGAACATATGCCTTCTCTCCATCAAGCCTGATTATGGGACTGACCTTGGCAACATCAATGTCATAGAGCTCTGCAGCTTGCTTGATTTGGTGCTTATTGGCTTTGATATCCACAACAAACACAAGTGTGTTGTTGTCCTTGATCTTTTTCATGGTTGACTCTGTGGTCAGAGGAAACTTGCTGATGGCATTAATGGTCAAGCTTGTTTCTCCTGGGGGCACTCTTCTGAGGGTATTGGGGCAGTGTCTGGAGCCCCATTGTCTTGGGATGGAGGAGGGTTCGTATCCTCTTGCTTTTGTGGCTGTGGATGCCTTTTAGAAGAGCCTTCTTGGCCTTCAAAGCTTTTGTTTTGGGTTCAGCTTTGCAAGGGGCAAGGGCTTCCTTCTTCACCTTTGGCTCCATCTTGGTAAAAAGGCCACCACTTGTACTTCTTCTAAGAAATGTCTAGGCATCTCAGATGCCCATTTTTGAACTGGGTCTTTAAATTTGGAGGGTCTGATTTTAAAAACTTCTATGCTCTATATACTAGTCCTTTGTCTGAGGAACTGGCTAAGATTTTTTTCCCGGCCTGCGGATTGTCTTTTCACTCTGTTGGTAATATGCTGTAAAAAAGCTTTTTAATGAGATGCCAGTTGTTGATTTTCCGTAATATTTTGCATGCAATCAAGGTTTTGTTCATGAAGTATTTCTACCTACACCTATATTTTCAAGAGTACTACCTATTCTCTCTTCCAGCACAGTTAGTATTTGTTTTAATATTTTTTTTTCAATTCTTTTATTGTTTAAATTTAACAGTGGTTATATTACATATTTTCATCATCGGATCAGTTTTATTTGTTTTAATATTTAGATCACCCATCTTGAAGACACCCCAAGAGCACTGAAATATACCCAGCTCCACATGATAAGGTTCCTCTCTCAAGGGCCTGAGCTCTTATGTTGAGTACTTGTGTACTTGTGAATTCTGCCTAAGAAACCTATATGTGCCTCTCATTGATACATCCGAACAATTCTTTTTCCACGTTCGAAGTCAGTGGATCTACAACCTATCTTATATATGGATAAACTGAGTTCTGCAACTTCTCTTTGGGGGACGCCTTAGAACCTATATTCAGTGACAAGTTAACTTCATTTTTTTTTTTTTTTTAAATTTTATTTATTTCTTATTTCAGAACCTTTGTTTGTTTATTCATTCATTTTTATGGCCGGCTCAGCCCGCCCTGAGGGCAGGGCTGGCACAGCATGTGGTGCCCGGGGATCGAACCACGGTCCCTGAAGCCACCCAAGCTTTCCCAAGCAGGCGCTTTACACCACTGAGCCATTCCACCGGGCCCATGCATCAGTACATTGTTAAGAAGTGAATTCATCAGCTCTGTTTTTTAAAAAAATCATATATAAATATGCATTCCTTGCCTGGGAGGTGGATTCCAGATAGCCCTGTCTTACAGCTCACCTGTACAGTCATGTTTGTGCTAGTTAAGATCAGTAACATCATTAATTTTGATTTCTGTGCATACATATGTAAATAATACAGCAGTTCTGCCTAAATTTTTTTTGTTATTAGTTTCTTTTTAAATGACATGCTGTTTATTTTTGTTTAAATGATGCAGTAAATTGGCTCTTTCCTTTTGGTTTATAGTCCTGTCAGTCCTAACACACATACACATAATCTGGTGAACAGCCACTGTGACTAGAGTGGAGCTCCCCCATGATGCCCAGACTCAGGAAGTGGAACCTTGTCTTTGTAGTGTCCTCTCCACCACCCTGAGCTCCTGATGGCTTTGGCTCTCTTTCCCACCCAGAGAATGTTGTTGTGAGAAAGGTACTAAAGAGGAAGGGTACAGCATGGAATCCTCTGAAGCAGCTTCTGTCACTCATCATATTGCAGCTCACCCACAGGGCTATGTATCGCGGAAGTCTGGTTTCGCTTGGGTGGATCCCCATGTATTAGTTCAAACCCTACTGAAGAGTTTCCAGGTTGTTTTCAAGTTTTTGAAATTAAGAATTGACTTATAAACACCTATAAGAAGATTTTGCCATAAATATCAGTATCTAGAGCAGATAACTAAACTATAATTAAATTTTCCCATTACTTTCTTATGCTGACTTTTTTCTATTCTATTTTTTCTATTCTATTCTATTCTATTTGGATGTTTTTGAAACATCCAAAAGAACACAGAGTATATGAAATATATTTAAAGAGTATATAAAATATCCTGCATTTAGTTTCTACAACTATTTTGTTACACTTTTTTGTAAAAATAATTTTTAATCATTAAAAATCTTTGGTAGCTTTTTAACTTTCAATTAATTGGCAAATGGGAATTAAACACAGTCATACAGTGTTTCCTTTTAATAGTTTTATCACCCAGCTTTTTGTTCTAGTTTGTTCATTTATTTGGTTTTGGGTTTTTTGGGTTTGTTTTCTACTAGGTGTTCCACCTGGACTAGCTCCCCAGCCCTAGCATTCAGCTTTCAGAATTAAAATTATTTCCATTGAGCATGGAAGTTTTAGAGGCCAATATAGAAACTTAAGTTTTCACACACAGTCTTCACTACCATTGTTTGCCTCTCCCTTTGCTCAGGGCTTTGTTCCCGAATCCATGTTTGACCGTCTTCTCACTGGACCTGTGGTGCGGGGAGAAGGAGCAAGCAGAAGAGGAAGAAGGCCCAAGAGCGAAATTGCCCGAGCAGCTGCGGCTGCTGCTGCTGTCGCCTCCACTTCGGGAATCAATCCTCTGTTGGTGAACAGCCTGTTTGCTGGGATGGACCTGACGAGCCTTCAGAACCTGCAGAGCCTCCAGTCTCTCCAGCTGGCGGGTCTCATGGGCTTCCCTCCAGGACTGGCAACAGCTGCCGCTGCCGGAGGTGATGCTAAGAACCCTGCTGCCGTGCTGCCCCTGATGCTGCCAGGAATGGCAGGCCTGCCTAACATGTTTGGACTGGGCGGGCTGTTGAATAACCCTCTCTCAGCTGCTACTGGAAACACCACTACTGCTTCTAGTCAAGGAGAACCGGAAGACGGCACTTCGAAAGTAGACGAGAAAGCAAATGAGAATGAAGAGGAGAACAAAGACTCTGAGAAAAGCACAGATGCTGTTTCCGCTACTGACTCTGCAAATGGATCTGTTGGTGCTGCTACTGCCCCGGCTGGATTGCCCTCCAACCCACTAGCCTTTAACCCTTTTCTTCTCTCCACCATGGCCCCAGGCCTCTTCTACCCATCCATGTTTCTACCTCCAGGACTGGGGGGATTGACGCTGCCTGGCTTCCCAGCATTGGCAGGACTCCAGAATGCCGTGGGCTCCAGTGAGGAAAAGGCTGCTGACAAGGGCGAGGGAGGCTCCTTTAAAGATGCAGATAACCTTGAAGGCAGTGATGCTGAGGAGAGCCTCGACAAGACTGCAGAGTCCTCCATCCTAGAAGATGAAATAGCACAGGGTGAAGAGCTAGACTCACTTGATGGGGGGGATGAAATAGAAAACAATGAAAATGATGAATAACCAGTACCAGTTCCAGTTAAAGTGTTTAAAACTTTTGACAAGTGGTAGTCCTACTGTTTACACTCACAGTTAATGTTCATACCTAGTTTTATAAGCTGTTCTGTAACATAGTGTAGCAAAGAAAAAGTCCAAGTCATGTTATACAGGTGTGTCAAAAGGTATCTTGGTCATTAAGTATTGTGCAGTGCATTATTTATTATCCCTAGGAGAGATGAAATTTGAGAGGTGATCATGTCTTTTTAAGGAAACTTACATAATGCTCTGCTTCTTTTCCTTTGGTACCATTGGTGTTATAATAAAGAGCAATTTGTAACTGAGCAGCACTAATGGAAGGAAGCGCTGCTCAAGGAAGTATGAAGTTATATATTTAATTTTTTAATTTTAACTTTTAATTTTTTGCTGTGAAGGTCAAGATGAAATTTACCATACATATGCTTGCTCATTCGTCCCTTTCTGACTGCAGGGGGTTCCCGCACTTGTTTGTACACACACATCCACACACTCTGACAATCCCCACGTTAGTGTGAACGTCTCTTCCCGAGACGCAGCAATAATAAGGCAGCTGTTGAATGTGAAGGGTCCCTTTGGAAAATTACCCTACTGGGAGGATTCTTGCCAGACAGAACTACAGTTCCATTGTCTCGTGGTCTTGTAATGCACTGGTATAAACAAAATAAATAGAAGAATAAATAAAGAGTGAGAGAAGTGAGAATCAGGTACCTTTTTTAAATTAAAGGACTTTGTTACTTTAGCCACAAAGCTAAAACAGCATTACCTCAGCTCTAAACTAGCCTTGAAGTTTACAGACATGACTTTGTAAATGTATTGTTTTTCTTTGTTGTGTTGTTCTTTTATTTTTTCTTTGAAAACTGCTATCATGTAAGATAAAATGTAAATTGCTGCCAACTGTAGTAATGATGCTTTTAATAAAAGTGAACCATGATATGCAGAGACGTAATTATAGAATGTAGCATGTAGGGGAACTGGTGTTCACTCTAGTTTTTGTATTCGCATTAGATGCAAATACAGCATTCTGGCTTTTGCATAGTTTCTTATGCTAGATTAGCTGCTGTTAGTAATACACTAGACTAATTATCTTCAAGACTAGATGAGAAGGGAAAACTTGAATTATCTTCACATAGGCTCTGTCAGATATCTCAACAGAAGCACAGGAAAACCCTCTGCTGCTCTTCCAGAAGAGCATCTGAGACAGAATCGCATAAATGTGTGCAGCATGTGATAGTGTGGTATATTGAAGAACAAAAGGGCAAACAAAAAAGAGGCTTTAATAGGCACAGTATCTAGGTCATTTATCCTTGGATAATGGGTAGAAAAACACAATGCTATAGTGTCAGCAAGGGACACAAAGGCTCTCTGGTGTCCTGCAGACCAGAACTGGATGCCAGAAACCTGTCTGTGGGAAAACCCATACGGAATTAAAACAGACTTCCTTAAGTATATGTGTACATAGCCTCAGGAGCAGCCAGGTCTGTAGACCTCATTCTGACCTTTGATATTTGAAGTAAGACATGATTGAGATCTATTGTTTTCACCTTTCTGTGTCACCTGAACAAACAAAACCATCATTGCATCCAACCAAAGAGATACAAATGAAGTTGTTCTGCCTCTGTTCAAGCCCCCCACCCCTGTGTCCTCCCCCAGTGTACATGCACAGTCACCCCCACCCATGTGTAACATAACAGAGTCTCTAAATTCCTTTTAGGCAATGAAATATAGTTTATATCCTGAGGATGAAAATATGCCCATATGTTTGTGGAAAGGGAACCAGTTGAAATTTCTACTTTGTAGGTCCTGTGGTTGTATCTAGTAATTTGCTTTACTATTTTCTCTTGAAAGTTAACAGGCAGCGTGCATTGCAAGGAAGTGCCTTAGAAGATCTTCTGAAATGGAATTCTTTGAACATGGAGAACAAGAGTAGATCTGCACAAAGCATGGAGAATTTAAATATTTAAATAATTGAAAAACTTTAGTAAGTAGAAAGAATTTATTTAATAAAATACATTATAAAAGGATCTTTTCCTAAAATTCTTTATTGAAAATGTTCTTGTGAGCCCCTGTAAGTATTAAAAAAAAAAAAAAAAAAAAGCCTGTTAGCATCGGATGTTATTAGTAAGGATGATCTTCACAGCCAAGGCCTCAGTTGCTCCCGGGCAGGAGCGCTATCTTGACAGTCAGTGCCCATTCTGTATTATTTTCAGTTAATTTGTCAACATGTCTTTCAGTGACATTAGGAAATACTTTTTTCTTCCAGTAGAGTCAGTTCTTGACCCTAGATCTTAAATCCACATAGGACCTGTTTTTAACGCAGTCTGTTATTAAGCAGTGTTAAGTGCGTGCTTGGTGTGAGCGGGCCACCAGGATGTAGCTTGTACTGTGGCCCTGTTGCTCACTGGTCTTTCTGGGAGAAGCACTGTACTTTCATGAGTACTGAAGCAGGGGAGTGTAACAGGCAGCCTATCAGTTGAGGCAGCATGACTGCAGCACACCCTCCTGAAGTGCTACAATATTAGTAGTAAAAATCATGTAGGGGTTGCCTGATGTGTTCATATACTTTTACATTTTGAGATTGGAAAACAAAACCTATTGATGGCCAGAGAGGTCATGCTGCCTGTATCTCTACTCCAAAGGTTAAAGCAACAGGATCAAATGTTCTAGCCCTGTATGGGCAACTTAGGCTTAGTCAAAGTTTTTTTCATTTTGTTTAAAAAAAAATGAAAAAGCAGGTATGTAGCTCTGTGGTGGGGCCTTACCTAGGTAGCATGCCCAAGGCCCTGTATCTGATCCTTAGTACTGGGATGGGAAGGGAGCAAGGTGGAGAATGCTGGGAACAAAGTGGAGTCTGACCAGACAAGCTTAATTACTACCTGGTTCATTTATTCTTCCCCACAAGTATTCCTATTGAATAAAGAAATCAGAGGTAAGCACTGTGCTAGTCAGATCAATATTTGTCAGCCAGGATTTACTGGGTACAATGTGCTAGATGTCATGTTTAGAACTAAGAAATCAAAACAATCCCAGAGCCCTATTGTCACAGAAGTTATATTCTAGCTGGAAGAAAGGGCTGATAGATAACAAAGCTTTGCAGATCAAGATTTAAATGGTAACTAGGTGGTAAGGAAATCTAACGTTTGGATTTCATGCTTAGGTGCTACAGAAAGGGAAAGATTCTGTGTAAGAGGTCAGATCATTTTTATATTTTTAAAAGTCAATATGACAACAATGCAAAAATAAGGCTTGTGGAGGAGAATCAGGAATTGCAGTTGGGAGAATGCATAGTTGACTTGGATCTTCTGGTGGATGATGGCAGAAGTGCCACACTCTGGGCAGCCTAGGGTGGACATTGAAAGAGGTAAAATCTCCTCTGAAGTAACTCTTCAGGAGAATTATTGAAATGCACCCAAAGGTAAAATTAAGCTTTTTAAAATTTTTGGTAAGTTGTGATTAGTGTTACTAACAAAGGAACAGCAAGAAAAAGTTTCCTTTATGTCCTTTTACAATATTTTAAGTTTAATGAAAGTTATTTGTTAAGTATCTTTGGAAAAAATTGTAAAAATTACTTCTGAACAGTAGAGGAAGTAAGACTACAGGCGTCGTGATGCAGTATGTGCACAGGGCATCTCTGTCTAGAGCATCAATAAATTAAATTAGGAGCAGAACAATGTAGATGACTTCTAACAAGCACCTACAAGTTAGGATTGGCCTTTTTCATTCACTGTAGCTCTAATGAGCATTTTTATGTGTTTTCTTAGTTCAGGTAAGATTAATCACGGTTTTATAGAGACCTTATAGTAAACTACATTTGGTAAATTTCCTGTGGAATTTCATCTAGTGTATAGTTTCATCTAGTGGAAGACTCCTTCAGTGGGAAAAAAAATATATGTATTTCAACACTTACTTTTGGTAGTGACAGATGAAGATGTAAATTGTCAATCGCCAGCACCACACACACACAAAAAGTAGGTTGTCATTTTTTAGGTATTTGGGGCCATGTGAGTCATTTTGTCAGCCATAATGTACTGCCACCTTCCTAATGGAACTGGTGGTCTATGGTATATAGCAATTATTTTTTATTTTCCGCTATACAGTTACATTTTAATTGGATATTCTTAAAAAAAATACCATATATTTTAAATAAAATGAAAGAACAGAGTAAAAAAGAATTTTGAGCACTTTTATATCTGACATCTTTATTTTTGGGTGATTTATGGTTTGCTTAACTCCCAAGAAGGTTGAGAGTTTCATGACTTGAGTGCAGATAGCAGAATTTCATATCTGCACATTTACATGTTTCTTAAGTGTGCTTCTTGGCAGCATCCTTCCTGGGGCGAGCCCTTCCTGAGGTCCTTTGGGGATAACTGTATTATGATGAACTTTGAGTTGTAGCTGAAGGACAGCATAGTAGGCTTCTAATGTATAACAAACTGAAGAACCAAGTTCAAACACTGTTCAGGAGTCACTGCAGGGACCTTCGCCCATTGCATCTTCCCTTCACCTCTGCACTTTGATCTAAAAGTTCAGTTTCAAAATTAAAAATGGAGAAACTGTTTTTAATGGTTTTAATGACTCTTCAGTGATAGGGGCCAGAGACTCAGAGTTTACATGAGTTACAACCAAAACCAGCTGCTGATGGTCAGCCTCGGCTTAAGAGACTTCCACTGACTGTGGACTGCGGGGCTGGAACCTGAGCAGGTGCACACTGTGTGGTTCTGGGAGTGCACAGGGTAGTGCAGGAGGGAAGGCACTGCCAGTTCAGCCTGCTTTGATATATAGCAGTCAGGAATTTTGCTCATTAATAGGCTCCTGTGACTTATCCCACAACACCCCAGTGAGATAGCTTGAGTTGTTGCCACCTCACCTTTACCTGGAGATGTGGGTTCCTTTGCCTGAGGCCATGTGGTCAGACAAGGGTGGTGGCCAGACCTAGCATGTAGACTTCTTCCAACAGCTAGCTACAGACCATCTGTCTTAACTGCAAACTCCATTATGAGCATTAGTTCAACCTATAATCTTAAAATGCCAAAACCTAGAACAGATCAAGGTGCAAAACCATTTCTTTATTTATTTACAGTATTAGCAATTGGATCTGGGACTTTTGTGCTAAGCCCTGTTTTAATGTTATTTTTTATTTTGAGACAGGATTTTACTAAGCTTACCAGGCTGGATTGGAACTTGTGATCCTCAGTCTCCCAGAGTGCTGGGATAACAGATGTGTATTACCACACCAATTTACAAGTTATTTTATGTATTATTTATTTATTATTTTGTGGTACCAGGGATTGAACAGCCATTGCCAGTCAAGCGCTTACTCTAATGAGCTATCTGATGATGTGCTTGAAGATTATACTGGAAGTTTCCAGATCTTTCTATCATAAGACAAAAGTAATGAAGGATGACTAAAAGATGAATGTTCAAGTTCATTTAGAAAAACCTGTTCATGGGGGGGTCACAGACTGGCACACTTGTTTAAGCATCTGCTCAGGCAAATGCAGTCAGGCTCAGGGGATCTGAGTTCAATCCTCAGCTCTACAGCTGAAACCCTTCCTAAAAATGTGTCCACAAGCAATTGCAAGCATGCTTTACATCCATGCTGATTTTATGATAAAATTTATGCAACTGACAACTTACTGTTTTTGAGCACTACTAAGCATTTTTCTAGGGTTTCTGGGTAGTGACTACTGCCCTTTCATCCATCACTACCTCTTATCTGGCTGGCTAGCCAGCCCTGAAAGGCAGTCTCGGCCTGTAGACACAGATGACAGAATCTGGAACCTGCACTTCTGCTGGGATGGGAAACGCTCCTGCAGAACAGTGTTGCTTCCTTGCTCCCCACCCTCAGGACTTCCTGGGCCACTGGAATTTTCACAGGGATTTGTACATCTGCAGCGACAGAGCTAATGTTCTCTGCTAGGCTGGGGTCCTTCCTATACCTTTCCCTGTGTATTGTGAAGTTTCCTGGAAACTGGATGCCACCGTTGTGCCTGGCTACAGGGCCACTGTTCTTTCCTAGATCAAGCAGCCTGCTGCTCAGCACCGCTGGCTTTACTTCCTCAGCTATGGACACTTTAGGGGGTCCTAGAATAGCTTCAAGGCCACATAAACAAGCAAAAGCTGTTCATTTCTCACTCACGCTCCAAAATGTAGTCACAAACAATCCCTGTCCTATTTCAGACAGAACCTGTGTATTATGCAAGATGTAATATTAACACTGTGTGGTAACTCACAGAGAGGTGCTTGACATGGCTCGCCAGCCCCCAGCCTACTCTGAGAAAAGAATTCCAGGGGCTCCGGAACACGTGGTGGGGGGGGGGGCGGGGGGAATAAAGATGCTCCTTTATATTTTAACCAAAATAACTGTCTACCAAGAAGCAAGCAGGTATTGTTTATTAAGATCTTAGGGCTATTATTGCAAAACCTAAATAATATTTATGATATCGTGGGGGGGGTGCTTTTTGTGTTTGTGCCAGCTTTTAATGAAGATTGGGGACAGGCCAAAGGAGCCAAACAGTGGTGGCTGTCCACAAGTGGAAAGGAGTGGAAGAAAGCTTGGTGTAAGTGCCCTACAAGAAGAAAAGTGACCTTAAGGATCCCTGCTTTCTAGATGCATTTGGAGTTCAAATAACTAAGTGGCCCAAATCTCATCTCCAGATGACATGTCCCTCAGAAAGCTCACCCACTACAGCTGACAATTTTATGGTACAGTTTAGGATGTGGTGGCACACAGATGGTGGGGCTGACGGCAGCACTGTGCTACCAGACTTGTTCTGCAGGTTTCACATGTGCGTGGCGGTGGCATGGACAGTGTGTGATACTGCTTGCTGTCCTCAAGGACATGCTAAAACCTGGCTGCACTGAAGGGCTCTGTCCAAATTACTGTTTTAAGAGTTTTTGCAAGTACAAATTATCCTACTCAGTTGATTGTAGCTAAATGCATTGAATAATTAAATGAGAAGGTAGTGAGCCCAGAGATCTGAGGAGAGCACCGTGACTTGATCAGTTGTCCCAGGCTCCCTGTAATTTGAACTTTTTCCACCTCTCCAGGATGCTTTAAGGAGAAGCCATCTGTGCTTTTAAATGTAAAACACAGAACAAAACACTTTAAAACTTTAGTTAAATGACATGCAGATCATTCTGTCTTGCTGAATCATACTGCTGCTTTTAAAGGTGGGACATCTGGGGGGGGGTTCTATATCAAGTCTTTTAAGGACAAATCTCATGGAGTGCTTTTGTATATTACTTAAACACTTTTTTTCCCCTAAGCTTGCTATGTTAGCAAAGGGAATAATAGGTATTATTCTTTCCTTTAGTAAAAATCAACCATCAAATATTTAATGTGAAACTGGAAGGTGTGTTGGGAAGTCGGGGAAGGGAAGAGAAAGTAGTCAGGGTCCTGACCTTTGTATGATGAGGTCACTAAAATAAATGACACTTCTGCCTGCACTTTTCAGGTGTCAGAGAATGCATCAGACATTCGTCTCAGCTGTTGCTTGCCATAGTGAAAGACTATAACTTTAGAGATAAATTAAGGTTCAGGGATTCCAGGTTAGCAAATGGCTTAGTTGGGATTCTAAGCCACAGAATGTGGCCTTTCTACCATGCTGCGACATTAAGTCCTATCAGAGCAGAAGCCTGAGTTCATCTCTGAGCCTCTTCTTTCTCATTTGTCCATTTCTGACAATAACAACCACAATAATAGTAGGCATGTCTTCCTTGTAGTGTTGTGTGAGCATCAGAAATGGGAAACTATGCAAAATCCCTAGTGTTGAGGACAAAATTGCACTCAACAAATGACAACTTCAAAACCATCATCATGGTGGGATGATGAGGTTCACAGCTGTGGCATGGGAGAACACAGTGTGACAACACTGCGTGGGGGAGGCTCTCCCTGAAGGAAGGTTCTCTATGAACTGGGCTGGTGCCCAGCCCCCAGCATGCAGCTGTAGACTGGGCAAGCATCGTGGAGCTCAGCCCAGGCTGGATGTGGGCTCTGAAATGCAGGTTCTTTAGTGCTAGTGATCAGCACAATAGACACTACGTCTTAAGCACATTAGTATTGAGACAAGAATTTTTAAGCTTCACATATTCGTTGTCTAATGCACTCTGATCTTTCTGTTGTATTCTATTTCAAGAAATAAGGGACCATTCCCCTCTAAATTGAGAGGAATGATCCTTATTATGACCCAGTAATTGTTGACAGCCTGAACTGAAAAAATCCTACTAGAAACCCAAGCTTCTTGTCCCAAGGTCCACAGATTGGCTTTCATGGAAAAGGATGATCCCAACTGCCTGACATGCAGCCCAGAATTGTGCAGTTTTTCTGGAGAGACTGTCCCTAAACCCACCTAGTCTTCAGGGTGTCTGTGACTCCCTCTGAGACCAAGCTGGCAAAGGAACTTGGAATTGATAGGGAACTGTTCTTAATTCCCCTTCAAAAATGGAAAGTGCAAGACAGGTCATTCCCCAAAGAGGAAAACCCATATTTAAGTTGTGTTTTCTCCTAAAATGCCTCCTAAGCAGTGGCCTCTCCCTCCCTCGTGGGACAGAAAGCACTGAGGCCCACCCTTCCCCTGCCATGTGCAGAGTGGTAAGTGGCGGCCTTCATGGGAGGCTTGTCCTGACAACTGAGGGAGGTTGTGTTGGAGCTCCCGAGCAAGCTGGCCCAGAATGTACTCACAGTGCCAGCCCCTGTGCTCTCATGCCCCTGCAGAATGACAGTGCCATGGGGGTGCTGTCCCCACCATATCTGTCCAGGGCTCAGTGCATGTGCACTTGTTTTGCTAGAATGAATTAGAGAAAGTGGAAGCTATCTTATTAACCTCTAGGCTCTTGATTTCAGTCCACACCCAAAGCTAGAAGGCAGAAGCTAGGCCTTTCCTCCCTGCCTGCCCCTGGAAGCAGGCCAGGGAAAGGCAGCATACCTGCCGAGCCAACACAGGTCCTAGGGTGGCCAGGTGTGCCCCTTTGCTAGATGGCAGCCAGCACCTTCAGTTCCACTCCCTCACCTCAGCATGTTCAGGGCCTTGCTCCGGTTTCTACTCGCCCTTCAGCATAAAAATCAAATCAAAACAAAATAGGCCCTGGAGTGCTACACTTTGCTTCCCTCATCAGGAAGAGGAAGCCAAGAGGAAAGGAAAAAGGCTTTTAGGTATAAGTTAGCTACCTTTTGGGCAGTCTGAATTCTTGTCTTATTTAACAATTTCAATATTCAGGGCTGGGGTGATAGCTCAATAGAATAAGCATTTGCCTGGCAAGTTTCAGAAAAAAAAGTTTAGGGTAAAAATTTCAATACTGAATTTGCTGCCAAGTTCTGCAGTCCCAAATGTCAGTGCCCTACATGCTGGGGACACCTTGGGTGCTGCCATCAGAAGAAGCAGACTTGGGCTGTTTGGGGACAAAGGTACTATGGGGTGGGCTCTGGGCTCCAGGAGAAGCAGGGTACAGCAACATGGGCCTTGAGTTCTATGGCCAAGACCCTGTCTCTTTCTCAAAGCTCACTTTAAGGAAATAATAAAAGGTTTATTGTGTTTAAAAGTTCAAACCTGGTGAAGAATGATGGTTTAAAGCCAGCACCAAGGAAACATACAAGGGGATGGTAAGCTTAAGATCAACCTGGACTACAATATCAAATTCAAGACCAGCCTCAACTATAGAGCAAGACCCTGTCTCAAACATAAAAACAATCAAAGAATAATGATTTCAATACTTTTGGAAACTAGACTTTTCTAATCAAGTATTTGTATGTATAGATTTTCCACAGTAAAAGGCACCACAGTCTGTTCATTATGGGCTGTATTATGCCCTTCTCTGATTCCTAGGTTGAAGCCCTAACTTGTGGTATCTCAGAATGTGACAGTACTTTGAGATAAGTCCTCTAAGGGGTGATTAAAACAAAATGTGGTCATGGGGGCAGGCCCTAATCCGATCAGTCTGCTGTATTTATATGAAACACACACACACATACACGCGCGCGCGCACACACACACACACACACACATGACCTTTCAGGGCTTAGGGTAAAGACAGCAATGCACAGGCCAAGGTGAAGGCCTCAGGGGACACCAGCCACATTGGTACCTTACCTCAAGTCTGCAGCCTCTATACCTATGAGAAAATAAATTTCACTTATGTAAGACTATCTGTGGCACTTTGTTATGGCAGCCCTAACAGACTAATAAACTACGTGTTTATGAACTCATGTTACTAGTATAGTTTACAAGTCTGGACAACCACCTTGGAAAAGGAAAAGTAGGAAACCACCACATGAAGGAAATGATCACATGCAGTGACTAGAATGAGCTTGGGCTGGGCTGAGTCCAGCTCAGTACTGCTCAGTCAACTGCAGGCCCCAGCCAGGAAAAAGCTTCTTCCCTTCTCTGGATGGCTCCGGGGTGTAGGGTCAGGAGTACAGTGATGCTGAGGAATTGGTGTGGTGCTCTTCAGGCCTACTGCATGGCTACAGTGAGCATTTCGCAGCTCACCCACAATTCCCCCACCCCCATCATGCAGTGCTGAATGTGCATCTGGTGAGCATCAACCAAGTGGTCATATGTGCAAGGCATGGGGCCAAAGTTGGCCCTTTGTCCCTCCTGGATGTATGACCTTCAGAAGTGCCCCGCCTCAACAGGACAGCTTTCTTTGCACAGTGACAGCTTTTGTGTACTTGTGAACCTTTCTTCAGCACTCACTTTATTATTCTAATAAATGTAAATTTATTTTTTTTTATGGAGTCATGGAACACTGTAGTGAGTTATAACAAGCTGTTTTACTCTTTTCTCATTGCTGGGACAAATACCCAACAGTCAAAAATGAGGGAAGGAAAGGTTTATTTAGCTCTCAGTTACTAGAAGTTTCAGTCCATATTCAGCTGGGTCCAAGGCAGAGTGGCACATGGCAGTGGGTAACCTTTCAGGGTGGCAGCTAAGAGCAAGAGTGAAGGGAGAGGTAGCCACAGCTCAAGCAGCTAACTTCTCTTCCTTCCTTACATTGAAGTGTAAAACACCTGCCCCACATCCACAACAATCAGCCACAAATTCCAGAAGCTGCCTCACGACTGCATGAGGTTTTGGGGGGACACCTACACACAAACCATAACAGAAGCATAAAGCTTTTGGAGAAGTTTCTATGTGTTCATGGCAGATAAGCGCAAACAGACGGGGATGCCTTGACAGAATGTCTATTCAAATGATTCCCTTTATTAAAAAAAAAAAAAAATCTGTACCCTTGAGATGTTCACATGGAGAAAGAAAAAGGAAAGATGAAAGAAAGAAGGAAAGAAAGAGAGGGAAAGAGGAGGAAGGAAGGAAAGAAGGAAGGAAGGAAGGAAGGAAGGAAGGAAGGAAGGAAGGAAGCAAGCAAGCAAGCGAGTAAGCAAGCTACCACTTTGAAGCTGTGCACAGTGGCACAGTAAATCTGTTTAGGTATCATTGTGTTTGACTTTAAGAAAATGGCTGAGCTATGGGAAAGGTAATTCAAGAAGATATAAATGGCTGCATTATAATAAGCAGACACCTATTTTAAGCATGATCTATGTTTTTGAGAAAATTCATTACAATAAGTCTTACAATACCAACCTCTTCAATGAATTTTTCATGTCTGCATACCGAGATATATATAAAACGATCGTAATCACGCACCTTTGGGGCAGTGCTGAGCGCCAGCTGTTTCTGGGATGATTTATAGGTTGCCACACTCAAGGTTAATAATCAGGAGAAACAGGTTAGAGTATGCAATGTATTTATGTCAGGTGAGAAGTTCAGTTAGTGGAGATAGCATGTTATAAGGAAGCACACACTTTTAATTATTTTCCAGACACCCCCCACACAACTGCAATATGCTAAAAATAAATGATGTTTTACGTGGAAATCTCTGCTAAGCTAACCTTCTGGTTACTGTTGGCTTTATTTAAAAAAAAATGGCTAGGAATTAATTATTAGCTGTGCATATGAAAACACAGCTTGAAGGTACTTAAACATCTGTGCAATGGGCGTACACAGAAGGGGATGATGGAGCTTTATAAACATCATGGTAATTATGCCCTTATTGAAATGCAGAGTTTTGCTGCTAGCAGAATGTCTAACAGGAGTTTCAGAAATGCGACACATTCAAGCCACAATTCAACCTCCAGCAGTGCTAGCAAGTAACTTGTCTCCTTTTGGAAGCAAAACCTTTGTATAGGTTTCACAGACTCTCAGAGATGTTCCTTTTCTATTTTTTATTTAAAAGAGACTATAAAGCAATAAAAATGATACAGAATTTCAAAACAAGACAATAGGAAATCAGCGATGGTCATTGTATTTCACATTGTTATCTTCAAAGTAGCTGTTCAGATTACCACATATAGGCAAGCAAAATTGATCAAACAATTAGGCATTAAATGTCCCTTTCAATAAATCAATAAAAATTAGCAGTACAATTATCTTGGTTATTTTGTATATATATTTCCCTTCCTTTTTTTGTTTTTCCTCGCTCCTATCCCAGTTGTTTCTTTCTTTCTAGCAGTTTCTTTCCCTTTCATCATATCTGTTGTACTTTTTAGATTTTATTTACTTTTTCAGTTTCAGTTTTATACACTAGGGCAGTGGTTCTCAATGTTTCTAATGCTGTGACCCCGCAGTATAGTTCCTCATGTTGTGGTGACCCCAAACCAAAAGATAATTTTGGTGGCTACTTCAAAACTGTAATTTTGCTACAGTTATGATTCGGAATGGCTTTAGGCGACCCTGTGTTTTGGTTGTTCAACCTCCGCCAGGGTCATGACCCACAAGTTGAGAACCACTGCACTAGGGAGACAACAATGTAACGTTGATACATGCAGTATAAACATCTCATTTATTTCACTTATGAGTATGGTCTCTTGTTGCACTTACCTTTAAATCTCCATTTACCTTTAAAACCCTCAAGCTAAGTAATTCTTCACTGTATCAAAATACCACAAGTTTTTATCTATTCTTTAGTTGATGGGCATTTGAGTTGTTTCTATGGTTTAGCTATGACAAATTGTGCTGCTTAAACATAGGTGCACATATATCACTGTGGTATGTCAAATGGGACCTCTAATCCTGTTTTTTCTTTTTTTAGGAATCTTCACACTGATTTCCACAGTGCCTGTACTGATATACACTTTTACCACCAAGGCAGAAGGGTCCTTTTGTCCCTATAGCCTCTCCACCGCTTGTTATTGGTTGATTTTTTTCATGACAGCAGTTCTTTCTGGTGAAATGGAATCTCAGTGTTGTTTTAATTTGCATTTTTCAAATCGCCCATGATGTTGAACATTTTTCATATATTTATTTGTCATTTGTATTTCTTTATCAGAGCAGTGTGTATTGATCTCAGATGCCCATTTTTGGACTGGGATTTCAAGTTGGGGAGAACCTGATTTTTTTAAAAAAATTTCATCTATCTGTAAGCAAGGTGTTTAATAGTTATGGCATTTTTAAAAAATGCATATTAAATCAGATGAGTTAGACTGTATCCCAGATGTAACAAAGTGCAGGGAAAGAAATGGACAAATCAGCAACAAGATTTGTTTTTAAATCTGCTCATCATGCACAAGGCCCAAATAATAGAAGCAAGTGCTAGAATGTCCCTAAGTTGTGCCATTCAAAAGAAATCCTTAATAGGTCAGTTATAATCCATCTCACAACAGCAACATTTCATTTTAACAATAGCATAACAGAATACATGTGAAAAAAATTCATCAAAAGACAGTCAAGTCCACAATAATGTAACTTCATATAAAAACTCAAGCTGCAAATAAAAACTGGCCTTATGAAGAACAAACTGGGCATACTCCAGGTGGTTATGTTGGGGTACCTAATGTCCATAATGGCAGCCTTTATAACTTTGCTAAAGAGTAGAGCTGGTGTGGAAAGAAAAAGACAGAAACAGAAATCTGAGCTGTTGCAAGGATAGAATGTCCCTGGGGATTCAATCAGTATGGTTACTACCAGGTCATGGGAGGAAGTGCCTTCTGCTCTTGCGTTGCAGGAACACTTTCATGTGTCCTGTGATGCTATGAAATAGTGTTAAGTGCAACCACAGCACTAAAAGCAAAGTACGCAGCTCTCAATAGCTCATCAACAAAGGGGGCATTAAATGG
The DNA here is from genome assembly GCA_004027025.1 of Myocastor coypus. Lineage (NCBI taxonomy): Eukaryota > Metazoa > Chordata > Mammalia > Rodentia > Myocastoridae > Myocastor > Myocastor coypus. The sequence continues at coordinate 24,153 of PVJA010017364.1, read as the reverse complement.
TTAAATAAACCAGGCATTGCACCACAAGGAAATAGGACGGAAGCAAACCAAATACCCTATGGGCAAAGAAAGTGCTGAGGAAAGAGAGTGAAGGAAAGATGTGTGCACGCTTTCCTCCCAACCATGCGCTACAAAAGGAAGACTACACGAACCAAGTAAATGCTCAAAGTGCTGAAAAGACACTGATCAAATTAGAGATTGTACAACTGGCACCTTGCTTAATATTAACTTATTTTAATAATCAATATCCCATTAATTGCTAAGACAAAGTGATGCCCAAGTTGACCCCCTTCCCCCGATTTCAAGGTATCATTAAATCATTATTGTGCTGTCATTATGTTGCCAGATAAATGTTGGCTACAAACAGTGGTTAGCATGTAGATGATACATTGGGCAAAGAGCAATCGTGACATTAGAAAATAGGTAAAGGAAACTGGCTACCCTCTATAGTCTGCTAGCACTGTGACCATAACTGGGGTGGTGATGAAGACAGTTGCTAGGCAGATGGGGAGAGGCTGCTTACACATCAGAACTCCTCAGGTATAAAGCAAGTTCGTATGCTTTTTTGTTAAGTGTGCCTCCATGGACACCTTCCTTTCCCATGACTATAACCAATTCTCTACCAGCTCTCCTGACAGCAACATTGTATGTCGGCTCCCCACCTTGACTCTTTGTCCGGATGTCCATTGTGCACTCACCATTGACATGTAGGCTCTCATCACTGAACACTTCTTTGCACCAAGAGTCAAACCGTTGGGAAAGAAACCTTTCCGATCTTTTCCTACAATCATGTCTATTTCTATTGGCTTAATGCTCTGGAAGACGCCCCGGCCGTGGCTGCCTAGACGTATTTGACATCACAGTAGCCAACAACGGCCCCCCCCCCCCACCCCGGGCAGCAGCCATTGCACATCAGGTTATCCATGCAGCTCTGCCAACCGGCTGTCCTCTAGCCCTTCGCACTGCAGTGAGGACCTTTTTAAAATTTTTTATATGTTCTAGATAAAAGTCCTTAGTCTGAAGGATAGTTGGCTAATTTTTCCCTCCAATTTATGAGTTTTCCTTTTACCCTGTTGGTGATTTCCTTTGATGTGCAACAACCTTTTTTTTTTTTTTTTTTTTTTTGCACGACTAGGGTTTGAGTTTGTGACCTTGCACTTTCTAGGCAGGCACTTGTGCCACGGAACTATCTCCTTGGCCCCACAAAAAGTTTTTAATGAGATGAGATCCCAGTTGTTGATTCTTTGAAGTATTTCCTGTACCATTTGTTCTTTGTTCAGGTACTCTCTGCCTACCTCTGTTTTTAATATTTCTATCTACCTTCCTGTCTCTTCCAGTAGATTTAATGTTTTGGTTTTAATATTTATATCTTTGATCCATTGTGACTATAGTTTTGTGTGTGGTGATAGATCTGGGTCTAGTTTGGAGGAGGAGAATGTATCTTGTTGACATAGGAACATTTTGTCTTATCATAAAGACAATTTAAAAAAGAACTCTTTTGTAGAACTCCTCATTCATTGTCATTGACCCCATATAAGTCTATCTCAGTTCTTCTCTTATTTCCTTTTGCTTCAGGTCTAATTGCAGAGCTGCCTACATATGCATGCTGAAAACTTTCCTACTGTGTTTATTGAGTGTGTATGTATATATATATATATATATATATTGCTTAATTTTTCAAAATGTACATTATTTTGTGTGCATATGGCATTTTAATTACATAAATGGTATTATTACAAATCCCATATTTGTGTTGTGAAGCAAGGCTCTCAGTATGTAAGTAAGGCTGGCCTCAAACTTGTGGTGATCCTCCTGCCTCAGCCTCTTGGGTTGTTGGAATTACAGGTGTGTGCCACAATACATGGCTTCATTCTATTTTTTTTAAACTTCTGTGAGTGTATCTTACTTTTAACATTTTTAATGAGATAGAATTGACACATGTGGTGCCAGTGTATTAAGCAAGCATGGATGCCTGTGAGGCCATCTCCATGATCAGCACGATGCGCACCTGCACCCATTTCCCTCCAAATTAGCCCCATGACTCCCTCCCTCATTCCCTGATAGCTGGGCACCTGGGGTCTGCTTTCTGTCACCATAGGTTACTTTGTATTTCCTAGACTTTTACATCAGTGAAGTGTATGGTGCCATTTTTTTATCTGACTTCTCCCACAAAACATATGCTGTTTTTGCGATTCATTCATGCTGTGTTCATTGATGGTCCATTTCCTTTGGTGGTTGAGGAGCACCTCCTGAGAAAGTGCACCGATTGATTTATCTAGTTTCCTGTTGATGGCTATTTGAGTTATGTCTACTTTCTGGCTATTACAAATAAAGCATTATGGATAATCATGCACACATTTTCAATAGATATATGTCTTGATTTCTTTTGGGTAGATACTGAGAACAAAGTGTCTGGATTACAAGGTAGGTGCATGTAAGGCTTTTTTCCCCAAACGAAATGTATCATTTTGTTTCCTCCAGAAGTGTGGCGGTGACTCTGTTCCTCTGCATGCTCATCATTCTCACCATCCTTGGCATGGTCGACCTAGGCAGTATTCTAACAGGCACTATGGCTTCCCCTTCTGATTGCAACCTGCATGATGTAAGTTACTGAGGACGTGTGGATCTCCTCATGTGCTCCTGAAAAGATTTGGTTATTAGTCATAGATTATTAATTAAAATCACGGATTAACTTAGAAACATTGCTATGAACTGTGAAGCACATATCTATTGATGAGTATAAAATGTCTTAGCATTTTTCAACACATTATCTATATTCATCAAATTTAATTTTCTCCACAGAAGACCTTGGAATTCTTGGTAAATTTATCACATACATTATACATTTTGTTGCTGTTATGAGTGAAAGTTTATTTATTTTGTACCAGGGATCAAACTCAGAACCTTGCACTTGTCAGACAGGCTCTTACACCACTGAGCTATCTCCTTGGTTATTTAAATTTCTTGTTAGGTGTTTTCTGACAAAGGATTTGTATTAATTTTAGTATACTGACAGCCTTGCTAAACTCTGTGTGGGCTCTGTGTGTGTGTGTGTGTGTGTGTGTGTGTGTGTGTGTGTGTGTAATCTAGTGTAAAGAATCAAAACCAGGGCCTGGCCAGGCAAATGTTCTATCACTGATCCATATATCCTCATCTCCCTGGCCAAACCCAATTGCTGCTAATGCCTTATTTTTGTATTCTTTTTTTTTTTTTCTAGGTATATAATAACATTTTGTGCAAATTCTGCTAACATTATTGCTTTGGAAAATATCTTTTTCAGAATTTTGTGAGTTTTATTACCTAAATTAGAGAGTTCCTCATTGAGATACTTCTACTTTTCTTGTTAAACACATTTGAAATGTTCACAGTGGTCACTCTACACGGCGTTCCTGTAAGAAAGAGAGGAACAGAAGGTTATAACTTATAAGGATATAATTACTAAAATCTAATAAATATATGCACCTACCTAGGGCTTTTTTTTAGAATGCTTTGCTTAAGCATCACTTTATTTATTTTTTTTATTATTATTTTTTTTTTTGCAGGACCGGGGTTCAAACTCACTTAAGCATCACTTTAAAACTTCACTAGAAGATCAAAATTCAGAAAACCTTAATTAGAATTGAAGATAAAATATTTAAAGTCTTGACATCATATTCTAAATAATTATCTTCCTTTGAACCTTCTGGTGATTACTAAACAATTTCTCTTCTCAAGTTATTTGTTTGCTACAATCAAAGAAATCACTCAGATCTTGCCTTTTTTTCTGTTTTTACTTTTGTTTTGCCTTTTCTACACAGGTTGCATCATTTTTTCAAGTCAGTCTCATATCTATAACTTGGAACTTTTTTTGAGCTATATGTGGAGGAAATGCGTATATCATAGTTCTTACTTGAATTGCTGTACAGTGTAGTGCTAAGTATTTGCCATGTCTTAGCTCAGCTGAAAGAACTGATCTTTTTGAATGAAATGTTTAGAGGAGAAATGTGGTTCTGAGAGAAAGTGGGATCTGAATAAATTTCACCCATCCTTCCCCAGAGTTATCCCGGGGATACAAAGGTACAGGTAAGGTGAAGCCTAGTAGCCCTTCCATTCTGCCCCCATGTGATGGAGCTGGAAAAAACTTGGAGAAAGTTGACTCTGCCCTTTCCAGTTATGGTCCAGAAATCAATCACACAACACACAGCACTACTGAGAGGTCAGCACCAACCCTCGGATGTACTTTCACTTCTACCAGCATGAAGTGTTCTATAGTTAAATCTAGTTAAAGTAAGCAACAAGGACTGGTCATGATTTGGGGCAAGTATGACTCTCCTCACAAGGTAAAATAAAAGTGACCATCAAGAACAAAGAGGAGGCTTGCCAGTTAGCTCAGTTGTTTAAGCTCCTGTGTGGGCAAACCCAGTCAGGCACAGGTGAATACAGTTAGGTCCACAGCACCAAATGCCTTACCAGACCAACCCTCAAGGCAGCCTGAGGGGGAAAAAATCCTCCTCAACTTTTGGGCAGGCCAAATAGCTCAGAAGATTAAAGCTCCTGCAAGCAGGCACAGGGACCATGGTTCGATCCCTAGCCTGCTCTGCCAGCCCTGACCTGGGCACACTGAGATGGCAATGAGACTGGGTGTGATGGTGTATGTCTGTAGTCCCAGCTCCTGGGAAGCTGTAAACAGGCAGATCACTATGAGTCTGATCCAGTAGTGAAACCCTAAACACCCAGTCAACCCTTCCCTAAAAAAAAAAAAAAAAAAAAAAAAAAAAAATCTCCAAATGAAAACAAGGCAGATGACTATCCAAACATTAGCTAGCCTTATATAATTTTCATTAGATTTCATTAAATTTCATTAAATTAAATTTTCATTAAATTTCAATTCAGAAAAAAGATAGTGTCATTGATCCTATGTGTATTTCATGCAGATTTTACTTACCTAGAAGGCCCTATGATATGGATGTTATTGTAGTCAGGGTTTGCAAGGAAATAGACTTAATGTAGGAAACAGAATTTATAGGATTTTTTCATAATATTCACCCAGAAAGTCAAATGCAGAGGAGTGAAGGAGATCTGTCCACACACTAAAGAACCAATGAATGCAGTTGAGGGTCTGGATCCCATGGCAGTTTCAAGCATGAGTCCAGCTGCAGGCCTAGAGCCCCCAACAATGTCTCATGCAAGTATGTATCAAGGATCTGCACTGGGAAGGTCCAAGATCTGTGGTGGAAGCCAGGAAGTCTGAGCCTGTGCGATGAAGGGTCTGTGCCGCCAGGCTGAGAGATCTGCAGGATAGCCAAGAAGCAACACTCGAGGGAAGAACCAGAGCTCCCCAAGAGAACTGCAGCCATCTTCAGCAACAATGAGGACTAACCACTCCAGTGATGAGAACAGCTGAGTCCGTATCAAAAACCCCCACCATGACCAGCTTCTCCAGGAGAACCAATAGCACACCATCTTCCCCTAGTTGTCCTTTGATGCTGTTGGTGACAGTCCTCAGGGGGGGCCTTCCACAGACAGCACCAAGCTAGTTCAGTGTACCCGGGAGTTAGAAGTGGGGTGGATTAGTCAATCCACCACAAATGCCATTGTCATTCTTATATTATAGATAAAGAAACAGATTAGAAATACCAAGTGACTTGCCTGAAATGCCACAACTAGACAGGGCCAGAGCAAGACTCAAGTGAAGAGCTGTGTGGTACATAGGTGTGTGCTATGGTTTGGGTCTGGCTGTCCTGCCAAAGCCACACATAGTTATGGGGCAGACTTCTATAGTTTATGATTAATTCGTGGTCCAGTGCTGGGATTATGGCTGCGAGTGCTGCTGGGATGAGGGATGTGCATGCCACACCCAGCCCGGGGCAGCTAGCCTGAGTGCAATGCAAGGAGGACAGACTTGCTCTGTGTTGGCCCTGTTGCCATTACTCCTTCCTTTCATTTTTGCTCTTTTTGTTTTTTGCCACCATGAACTGCTGCCCTCTGCCTTGTACCAGTCTGCCTTAGAGCCAGCTGAGTATGGACTGAAACCTCCACAAACTGAGTTAAACCTCTCTCTCTCTCTCTCTCTCTCTCTCTCTCTCTCTCTCTCTCTCTCTCCCCTCCCCTATTCTCCCACCCCTTTCCTTCTCTCCTCTTTCCTCTTCTTTTCTTTTTATGTTCTCTTCTTGCTTTGCTAAGCATGGAGCCCAAAGCCTCACATGGCAGACAAGCACTCCACCACTGAGCTGTGTCCCTAAGTTGGTAATTTTCTTACTTCTGTCCAGATCTGCAGTGCAGGTCAAGGTGGCAGAATTCTTATGTACAGATTATCACGATCAACTTGGACGTTTCTATTCAGGAAGAGCAAACTTATTAAAAACACTAATCTGGGGTCCCTAGACTACTACAGCTCTACACAGTGCCCCAGGAAGCACTCACACCCGTGAGTGCTCCTTTCTACCTCAGTGTGAGCAGTATCTCCACTGCCTCTTCACAAGAGGGTCAAGTAGGAAGGTCCTGTGCAAGCCCTGACTCACACATGCTTTTGCTCTGTTTTATTTTTTCGCTTCCTTACCCAGTAGTAGAAGATTCACAAAACCCTCTGATATGATTCTTGGCTTTGAATGTAGTGGAATCATGGTTGCCTGCCTGGAGCAAGCAACCTCCTCTTATTTATTATGACTTCAAAATGAGTCCTAGAGCCATGGGGTCAGAGAGCTAGACAGTTAGAAGTGGTTGTGTGGCTATGCCACTCCCACAGCCACCCCTCACCCAGGAAAGAGCACCATGTGTTGGTTGCTGATCTAGCACATTGTGTATACTCCCCCAGACATTCAGCTGAATGGTGTAAACTTGCATTGTGGTTACTGTTGTTCTTATTACGGTCAAGAATGGTGTGTGCTGACAATTTGCTTCAATTTAATTAATAAGCTAATTAAATTTATTTTGTATGTATTTGGTGCAGGGTCTCACTATGCAGCTTGAACTCCTAGTGATCCTCCTGCTTTCAGCCTCCCCAGTGCTGGGATTAGAGGTACGCAGCCTCACACCTGGACTTGGTTGCTGGCTCAGCGTGCCTGGGGGTAGGGCCAGCACCCCATATGGTGATGGGAATCAAACCCCTGCCCCTGTGTTGGCCCAAGCAGGCTATCTCTCCGGCCCTTGGTTCAATTTAAAAGCATTATCTCTTTGTACTATCACTGTTGTGTGAACTGAGCCTATATTTGGTCACTCTGGGATTAAAGGAGGGCAGCTGCTTCTGATGGAAGCAGGCTGCATGGTCCAGACAGGCAAGTCTCCCGTGCGCAGGTGCACCATCTGTATTCAGAGTGCATTTGGGTGAGATGGCATCCTCATCAGCAAGGTACACGCTGAGACCTACCACGTGCCAGGAAGGCAAAAGCTGGGTGGAAGCGGAGCAAGCTCAGTCTGCGTGTGGAATGCTCATGCCAGTGGGCACAGGCGACTTCCTCTTGGTTCTGAGCAGGGTCTCTGCTGGTCAGCCAGCTGCCAGGAGGCTGGCAGCCCCTCCCGGGTATGATGCCATACTGACCCCGAGGCTTCGTCCCTGCAGCAGGCTGCAGCAGACAGGCTGGAGTCTCAGCCAGGTGTCCATGCTTCAGAGGCCACACAGAGCTTCCTTTCTTCTCTTTGTTGTGTTTACTTCATGAACTTCCTGAGGCACCACAGTTTGCTGGGGACAATAGCTGACTGATACTCAGAAGACCCTTTTGTCTTAGTCACTTTTCTCTTGTTGCTGAAAAAAAAATTTCTAAAGCCCAAGGAAGGAAAGGTTTATTCAGTTTACAGTTAGTAGACGTTTCAGTCCACAGTTGGGATGAGGGTGTTTGCAAAATGAGGACCTTGGCCTCCTGCTGAGTTGCTTCATTAAATTTCTAAACTTCTCAAGTTGACACAATGCATCAACCATTACACGTACCACGTTGACCTTATTAATGAGCGCCTTCTCCACCATGATGAGCGTTCAATGGCATCCTTAGAGCCTGTTCTCAGAGGTCATCCATATTTTTTCGTTTACCTGGTCACCAAACTTTAAATCTTGTGCTTTACTAGTTCCTTACCAAATCTTGTGCTTTACTAGTTCCTTATCATTCACATACTTTAAGCTCAGGTCCTATCTCCTAAGTGCAACAGAAAATAAAGCAATCAACTCAAACTGTCCTGGTAAGATCCCCCCCCCACTTTTTTTCTTTTTGTGTATTTAGGACAGGGTTTACAGGGTCTCACTATGTAGTCAGATTCATAGTGATTCTTTTGCTTTCAGCTTCCTAAGTGCTGGTGAGCACCACCACATCTAGTCTCAATCGCCGGCATGCCACTCCAGGAATCGAACCCCAGCTGCTGCACTCTGCATAAGCAGGCACTTTGGTCCAGTGAGCTATCAGGCTGGCCCTAAGATTTCCTTTTTTTACATCCTCCAAGGCCGCCCTTGAATTGGGTGTCACTCTTTAGTCATCTATTGTCAGCCGACACCTATGTACAGTACAAAATTTTATGTTCAACTGTCAAGTTTGAATGTTTTTCAGCTAATTGATCAAGGAAATTCCTCATCAGGTCTAGGTATGGGCCAGGGGGAGGGAGCTTCAGGCTGGGTGTGAGCCATCTGCTCAGTTTTCTTTTTTTTCTTTCTTTTTTTTTTTTTTTTTTCTGCTGTCAGTTCTTGCTAAACCTGAAAGATGGGTGCTTCTGGGAATGCTTGAATTTATGGCCAGGAGAATGAGTTAAATCCCACCTCATGATGCACAGCTCAGGTTCACCTGTGCTCTATGATTGGATTTGCAACATCCATCACAGTTCAGAAGCAATCTGTCCTCAAAAGAAGAAATGCAATTCTTGCCAAGAGCTTAGGGCTTTGCTCCTGAGACCTAGAGGCCTCTTCTGTGATACTCTGAAACCTGGCAAGGCCCCATGTAGAGCATCCATCTACTACGCGCTAGGGGTTCTAATGAACTCACAGTCTTAAGACTGAAAACAGCAGTGCTATTTCTGCTGTAGGCACGGGCAGGTAGAAGCTAGCAGGGGTGTCCTTAAAGCTGGCTGCCCTTAGAGTTATCTGAGCCATGGGAGAGCACCACCACCAAATGTAGACATTGCCCCCAAACTGTAAAGAGGTTTGGAAAGAACTGTGCTTCCTTCTTAGGGCCTTCAAGATGAAATAAATAATTAATTAGTTACTTTTGTATACCTTAAGGCCCCTATAAGTTTCCCTGAAAACTTGCAGAAGAGCCTCACTGTAGCTTAGATCTGCAAGATTCGCCAAGGACTCCATGGCAAGGGTTTGATGCCCAGCCCATAATGCTTAAAAGTGGTAGAACTTTTCAGAGGCATGGAATTGCTGGGTGCAGAGGCACATGCCTATAATTTTTGCACTCTGAAGTGTGGAGGCAAGTCAAGTCCAGGAGGAAAAACTTAAGAAGCATTGGTTTCAAAATAAAAGGGGTCGAGGATTTAACTCAGTATGAAAGAATTGTCTTCAGTCTCCAGTACTAGAGAGAGACACACACAGAGAGACAAAGATCATCACAGATCGACCAAGAAAGGGCAGTGCAGGACCTCAGTCTTTCCTGCTGCCACTCTCCGGCCATAAGCTGAGTGACTTCTCTCTGTCCATGCCATCTCCACGACATGCTGCCTCGTCACAGAAACATCAGGGCCAATTGGTCCTGGGATAAAACCTCCCAAGCTATAAACTAAATAAACATTTTCTCTTCATAAGTTTGTTTCAGGTATTCATTATGGTGTTAGAAAGCTACCACAAGACCTTTATTTCCATGAGGCATATCTGACACTTTGAGTACAGATTATATATGTCTTACCAATAATCCTATGATACCTGCCACTTCTTGCTTCCTGAGTTCTATCATAATCACGTTATCAAAGTAATAGGCCAGCATGACATCATTTAGGAAAGAGAGATGGTCAAAGGTCCATAGGCAGAGAGCCCTGAAGTAAAGTGATGTCAGGGAACTGGGGTCCAGCCAGACAAAAACAAATGTCTTCCATTATTTCCTACATATAAGTAGGAAAAGGGGAAAGGATTTTTGAGATCAGAACATGCACGGGCAATACCAGGGGCTGAGTTGGTTTCGTTCAGTAGAGAAAGACCACATCTGGTATGGTAGTGGCAACTCAAAGAACCACGCTATTAATCATATGATAATCTACTGTCATCTCTTCTCCAAACCCACCTACCCTCGGCAACACTCTCAAGTCTGTTGCCGATTACTACTTCTGGTTCCAATTCCTTTACCCACAAGCAATCTTTGTCAGAAGCAATAGCAGCTGGTGCTAGCTGATCTGGGTACTGTGTGGCTCCTCCATCATCAGAGTCTTTTGTAAAAGAAATTATCTGTGTGATTCCAGCCCAAGGAACATAGTAGGTACTTGTTTATGCTTTGCTAGAAATATAATGGTTCAGGGATTTGCCTTCAGCCCTTCAGCTGCAGTGGCCCTTCCTTCAGCTCACAGGACAGTCAAAGTGAGGACTTCCCACTGTTGAGATGACACATAATAATAACAGAAGGAGGGTCAATATTTCATTGGGATCCCAGGGAGGGGACTTTGGTTGAAACTCTGTTTTGTTCCTTACTCCCCAAGCTCTGTCCTTGACTAGGGAGGGATATTACTTGTTGCCAAGGTTTGATGTTTGATAAGAGCAACATCAATGCATCTTACAAAAAATGGCTACCATGATGTCATCCAAGCAAAACAGAACAAAACAAAACACAAAACTGGTCCTCACCTAACCCACACATTTCTCAGTGCTTTGGTGGTGCCCTTCCTGGAGACAATAGTAAGGTAAAGGAAATCATTTTCATTTATTTTCTTTCTCTTTTTTTATGTATTTAGTTTAGGGCCTTCTGGGTCTCACTACACAGATTAGACTTGTAGTGACTCTCCTGTTTTCAGCCTCCTAAACTCTGAGATTACAAGTACGCGCCACCATGCCCAGTCCCAATCACCTTCTCAGTGCTCCCCAGGGGCGGGGCTGGCACAGCACACTCTGGGATGTCATTTATTTTCTCATGACAAATCTTCCAAATAAATAACAAAATCTACTCCCAGATGTTTAAGCTGGCTCAGTTAATCTTGATTCTGGTACGCTTTGCATCTCTGTCCAGTGCTGTTTAACGTACAAGAACATACTTCCTACCTTGGTAGTTTTTCAGGATACATCTTCATAGGTGTTCATCAGATTTGTCCTAAACATAAATTAACATAAATTACTTATCTGTTGCAAATGCCGTTTCTTCCAAGATTTTGGTATTATGCTTGACTTTTTAGAACATTCTGGGACCTAGGCTAGTTATGGAGATAATTAGAGATCAAAAGGGGATGTGAGTGTGGCAAACTTTTACTTAGATGAACTATTTGGGGCAAGTATTTCACAGGACAATAAAAGCCTTGTGAGCAAAAAGAGTATGGCCTTTCTTGATCTTCAGGAAAGACTTGGAGGAGCCAGAAGACCCTAACTCTCGAACACTACTGGGCACCTCTAAGTCCCCATTCCTATCTATAGTTTTGTGCACGTTCCTAGCCAGTGCTCTACATTTTACATAAAAGATCTAGTGGGACTGTGAATTCATTGGTCCCCAGGATGAGTTTAGCTTTTGACTTCTTCAGGCCATACCAGAAATAAATAGGAATTTACTTCAAAGATCCTGAGAAAATCCTGATTTACTTTGAGAATCCAATTTATGTGTATGCTTTGAGCCATGAATCGATGTGTTTGAACCTTCTTGAAGTTTCCCATCCCCACAGAAGCTCCTGCCCCATTCTTAGACTTTATGTTAGTCATAGGCTTCTTCTGTGGGTAGGGGTGTGTCACCCTAAAGCCAGCCATGAGTGAGGGCACTTTGGGGAATGTCAGGTCATGAGGAACTGTTTCACTACCATCCCAGAACATCTGTCAGAGTCACATTTTTTTTCTATAATCTTTCTACCATCAACTTGAACTAGGCTTGATAATCAATCCAAGATTTTTCTTATTACAGTGAGGTCTGTTTCCTATAAGCACCTGTAATCTTATCTGTGAGATTCTTAGTTGTATATCTCAGACTGAGCAGTAAAAAACCACCTACAATAATATCCTGAATCTCAGAGAATTTCTAAGACAATGAGAGAAGAAAGAGTAACATTTCTAAACCCCATCGCAGGGTTTATCTAGGGAAGATGCATAGCTGTTGTCTCCCATGCTCCACTCCTTTGGCTTGAGAATTGAGACTGACAGCCAGCACCGTAGACTCTGTTCTGTGGGCCTGACCTGCTGCAGTCTTCACAGTAGCAAAGAGCATCTTGTGCCCACACGTCTCATTGTCCCATCTAGTCTGAGTCCCAGCACAGGACACATGTGTTTGACTGTGGAGCTGAGCCATGTCCCTCCTTTAACTACCAGGTAAGCCAGAAAAATAAAGATATTTTCAGATCTTTTCAGGGAATTTGGATCTGCTTCTTATAAGTCTCATAAGGAGACATTCCATAAAACTAGGGAGTAGATTTCATTAGCTTCCCAAAATACTGAAAGCTGAATAACAAATGAAGAAAATAAGTTTCTTTACTCATGAATTTGGAAGTTAAAAATCCATACAACTTGGAGTTGACTGTTAGAAGGGACCCCTAACTATGTCACAACAGGGCAAATGGCATCCTACTGGGGCCACATGTAAGAGGAGCAGATTACAGAACAACACAGGAAGCATGCAGAGTTGTCAAGCTCATTTTTCAGTAACAGCCCTCTCTAAAGAACTGCATCAATGCCTTTGGTGCGGGGCCCTCAAGGCTCTAATTTCTTCCAAGAGGCCCTCTGAAAAGTGTCATCCCCTTTTACAGTCAATACTTTGGGATAAAGTTTCCAACATATGTGCCTTGAGAGACAATCCTCATGCAAAAGCCAGCAAGGAATATCCCAGGAGTTTATGGTAGACAAGGTCACATGATGCATCAACAATTCAAGAAATTCTCCTTGAGTACCTAGTGTGTGCCTTTAGGATAGATACATGAATAAAATAAAGTCCTTCAAATTATGGAGCTTACAGTCTCATGTGAAAAAATATCTAAATAATTATGAATGGCTTATATATGTGCTTAGTAGAAGTATTTATGAAATCTGGGGTGCCACAGAAAAAGGAATCATTAATTCCAGCAGGGATAATTATGGAAAACTTATAGAAGAAATAATACATACATCAAACTTTGAAGGCTAAGAAAAGGTTCATCAAAAAAAAAAAAAAGTAAGGATGGAAGGGACAGGCAGGAGGGAATTCCAGAGTGTGAAATTTATTAAGCTGGATGGCACATTCAGGAAACTTCAGCAGTCCAAAGTTAGTATAAATCAAGCTGGAAAAGGGAAGTTGAGAATAGACTTTGAGATTTTGAAAGTGAGATATTTGTCTCCTAAGGGAGATCGGCAAAGGGACACTGGAGATCACTATGTCATGAACAGAAACTGAGCATAACTCAAAGATGCTTAAGAAAGAAAAAAAAATATGAAATACCTGCTACTGTATATGTGCTGCCAAAGTGAGCACTGAAATATCTGCTTCTGAAAGAGAATTTTGGAAGATGGTTTTAAGTGGGAAAATTATATAATCAAGGTACCAGTTAAGAAAGTTATTGTCAATGGCAAGACAGTGTAAGGGTCCGAAGTAGGATATGGCTGTGATAATGAATGGGATTGACCAGAAAGCCCTTTGAAGAGACAACTGAATAATGTTGCAAATGTGGATATGAAATAAAAAAGAAAGAGCTGAATAAAAGAGAACCTTAATGTTTTCAGTTTGAACACATGAGGTAGAAAGTCTTTGAATGAAGTAACATACAGGAAGAAGAAATAGATAGGAAGAGTATACTCTGGTTTTTGGAATTTATGAGTTTAGAGTATTTGAACAATACTTAGGGTATTTGAACAATATTCAAGTCAGAAGATTGGGTCTCAATATCAGAAGATGTAGGCCTACCCTGGAAATGCAGATGTGAGACTCATGGGCCCAGGAGTCAACATGGTCTACAGGGGAAAGTAGCAGACTCATGGGCAGAGGACTCAGTGGCACCAGGAGAGCACTAGCGAAGGTGGTGGAGAAGGAGAGGACGAGCAGGAAGGTGCATTTGAAATAACACAGGACCAGGAAGAAGACACCAACAGAGTCATATATATATAGGAGGGCTAAGCAGAGCAAGGACTTAGCTGGTTCACTCCCTAAGACAGTTGAGGGCCTTATTCCCCTCTTCTAAGCATTTAGTATAATATGAGTGGCAGATCCCAGACTTCAGTGAATCTGGATTTAAAGGGAAACAGGGGAAGGAACACTAGAGATCACTATGGCATGAGCAGAAACTGAGCATGACTCAAACTCACACTACCCTAGTCTCTCCTTATCTGTGGGACATAGGTTCCAAGAGCCATGGATCTAGAAGCTGTGGCCAGTAGCAAGTTCTACAGTTTAATGCCTTTTTAAACTAATCACTTATCATACACTGTGGCCACAGACTTTAGATTTTGAGTTTTGACCACATAACTAGCATGAATTTCTTCTTCGTCATCACAATTTCATAGGTAGATTTCACCATATAGATCTTAGCAGCCTCAGTATACAGCTGTTTTTCTTTCCTTATGTTGCAGTCTTACCTTTTCATTTAAGACAGAACTTTGTTGCTTCTTTTTGGCAAATCTAAGCCACTGGTGCCTCTACTCTTGAGTGTAGGAGCCATTATTAAATGACAAGGAATTATTTCAATACATACATAGATGGGTGCCAGCGGTGGGCAAGCCAAGCTGAGGCGCACGCTACGGAGACAAGGACAGGCTGAGGAGCGTCACAGACTGAGGTGGGCTGAGGCAGTGCCTAAGAGAGCAGGGCCAGGGTGTCTTGGACTGTAGTCCAGATCAGAAAGAAGGAATTAGTAAATGCAAACAAACATAGCAGATGGGAGGAAATGAAAGTCTACATTTTAGCTAGTAGAACTATACTGTTGATTTCTGAGTGCTATACTTATTTTGCATCTATGGAAGGGGTTAATGAAGTGAAGCTGCAAGTGGACTATAGAGAAACATTAGATTAATTTGGACACTCATCTCTACATATAAAAAATATCTTGAAATAAAATAATTAAGCTAAAAGAAGAAATATTATGCCTTTTAATAGTCAGCACTTTTGACAGTGAAAACAGGGCAGGATGACTGAGCAACAATGGGCTGTGACAGATTTTTAAGGAGTCCATTCAGAAACCCTAAATTCTTCACCAAAATGGCTGCTTACAGGACTGGCTTTGGAAAGCATGGTTTATCGATCTAGCATTAGGATGAATAATATCAGTCGGGGTAAAGCCAGTTTGGGGCATCTGGGCTAGCTGCTTATCTGGAAATGATTTTCCTTCTAATTATAGTTCTGTCCCATAGAAATCTCTGTGAAGACCAGCTCTGTCCATCTTTCCCTCCTAATTATTCTCCCATCCTACTCAACTTCTACCAGATCAACAGTTTTAAACTGCGTGTACTTGTCTTTATATAATGTCTTCCAGGTTTGTGATGTTGTTACAAATGAAAGTATTTTGGTCCCTTTTTTGTAGCTGAATAGTGCAGTTATAGCTAAATAGTGCAGGAACTAAATTCTGATGCTTCATGGCACAGTAAGGTGAATAAAGTCAACAGTACTGCATGTAAATCTCAGAATAGCTGGAGGACAGGATTTCCAATGTACTCATTGTAAGGAAATGGTGAATGTTTAAGGTGAATTGCACTACACACAGGTCCTGAGCATGCTAAGCACATGCTCCACCACTGAGCTACAGCCGCATCCACAGCAATTTTTTTTTTTTTTTGATTGATTGTTTTGCTTTGTACTAGTGCAGAGGGTCCAGGGCCTTACTTATGCTAGGAAAGGGTTCTACCCCTATGCTATACCCAGGCCCCCTTTCTGTTTTGTTTTTATGCTGGGAATTGAACCCAGGGCCTTTTGTATGCTAGGCAAGCATTCTACCATGAGCCACAGTCTCAGTGACCCAACAATCCTTTTATAAATGAAAGTGGCAAAGCCACTGTCTTTGGGCCACTTGGTTTGTTTTCTGGTCCTAAGGGAGAAGCTGAACTGCAGTAATAAATCCTGCAGAGTAATCCTAGAGGCAAGGACACTGAAAAGCTTTCTCATAAATTGTCTCCATTACACTGTGAGGATATTCACAATGGAGAACTCTAAACAAGAGGAAGGAGAAGTCAATTCATTTTATAAACATTGCTTTAAATCTTTTTGTGTCCCTGAGCCACAAAATTAATTATGACTGTGATAAAACTGAAAAAGTTTAAAATTGTAATGACTATTATCAGAGACTACATTTTAAAAACTGGTTTACTTTCCAAAAGACGAGTAGATGATGTCATGTGTTTAAAATCCCCTACGCAAATTCATATGCTGGCAAACCACAATTAATTATTTGGCTGACCATATATTCAGCATGATATTCTTATCATCGAAGGACATCTCTCTCTTGTTCTAGAACAAGCTGCTTGCTGAGGCCCTCATTTGGAAAATCCATCCTTGCATAGAAATGTAAAATTGGCAGCTTCTTTGTTTATGGCAGAGCCTGTTGTGGGCATATCTCAGTTGCTTTCCTTCTGGTCTGAACCTGGGATTCTTGAAAAAGCCGATTTCTCATAAGCTCTCACTTTGAATGCAAAGACCAGAACCTGCACCTGCTTATTGAAGGAGACCCATTCTAGGGCCTCCTTCAATCTCAGGCGTCTTCATTTGAATCAGAGCCCGCTTTGGTGAAAATTAAAACTCACCTATTGACATTGAATGCTTGTTTCTTTTTTTGCTCAAGGTCTTTTCTAAGAGGGATCCTGAAGCCTATGGTAACTGACAAATTAATGGCGAATTAATTTCTGCTGACAGTAAACACATACAAGATCAAAGTGACATCCTGAGGATTCCATTCAGCCTTGGGCTGCCCAGAGAAGAATAGTTCTTATCAATAATCTATACACACAGAAGTTATCACGGGGACTGAATAAGTAATTAAGGGTGGGAGAGAGTGTCATAGCAACAACTAATATTTACTGCATGCTTCGTACGTGCCAGGAGCTCTTTCCCATTGTCTTAGGATCCCTATGATCAGTCTCTGAGACAAGGAGAATTATTATCACCTTCACTGGCAAGGTGGGGAAGGTGAAGCGAAGAGAAGTGAAATAATTTACCTCAAGGCAAACAACTACTGGTTGACAGCTTGGGTCTAGATTTATCTGACTCAGACCCTAAATCATTACAAGAGTTGCTCTCTTTTGGAGGGGGAGAGGAGGAAAAGATCCAGAACCTATAGATAATAGGGTCCTCTGCTTTCTAGGAGATCATTTGTGATCTGTCAAGAATATTCCTTGGCTGTGTTCATTGTTCTTTCCTGCCTAATTGTCACTGAAGTCAGACTGGGTCTGATTGATTCAGTCTCTGCCTTCAGTAACCTTCTCTCGCGACTTTTCCCTTCCTCTTTCTCTCCACATTGCATTCTGTTCCCTTCCTTCCTTCCTTCCTTCCTTCCTTCCTTCCTTCCTTCCTTCCTTCCTTCCTTCCTCCCTCCTTCCCTTCTTCTTTCTTTCTTTCCATTCTTTTTTCTTTTTTTTTGCAACTGAACACGTACAAAGTCTTGAACCAAAGTCTGATGAATCAAGATTCTTTCTTCAAGGTGACTCTGAGGATCCTGAACTTGGACTCTGTGTCATGATGGTGGGAGGTTTAGCTGTGGCTGGGGAGGAAAGTGGGACACACGCTGGTTTTATCAATGACTGTCACGTTTTTCTTGGCAAAGCTGGACTTCTGGGTTGCAGAACTCTTACATTTGGAAATGTTCAAAAACTGCTTTAGAATTACCATAAAGTTGTTAAAGGTCTTAACTTTCCTAACAACTCACCTGCACCCAGCTGGATGCCAGAAAGCTATTGCCCTAGCGCTGTGTCCTGTCCTGCACTGTGCATGGCTGAGTTGGTAGTCAGGTCTGGCGCTCCTGTTCCCCGGTGCACTCCTTCCAGGGGAAGGGTGGAGTGCTGCTGGCTTCTCCTCCAGCCCACACTCGAGAATCAGCAACACCCAGTGGTGGGTGCTTTGCTGAAGAAGGGGTGATCGGCCCAGCAGTGCAAGAATCTGAGCATGTGGACTTTGCAGAAACCTTCTCTGGGTTTTCATCTTTCTGAGGGATTTTCAAGGATGATTTAGAACTCTTGTGACTTTTCCCTGAAAACTTAGACTGTGACTCCACTTGATGATAATGATAATAATCATTTCATAATAATAACTATTATAATAACTACCAGTTGCTAAGAAGCAGTTGCATTCTTAGCTTTTTCCTTGTAACAAGTATTATCATGTTTACATAGTATATCTGGAAATACTGGTGACTCATCCTTCCAAGCCAAATCCATTATAATGCTATCTTCATGCCCCATACCCCATCACTGTGCCCCTGTAGCAGGTCTGCAAAAGTGCCTCATGTGTGGGACATTAACTTTCTTTTCTAACTCTCAGCTCTTCTCTTCTCTGGGGGACTTTACTTTGTGACCTACTTTGTCTATGTGATGGTGCCAGGCCACTTTGCTTACCACAGCAACAAAGTGGCAGTGGCAGCTCTGTCCCAGCATGGGTACACACTCATCAGATCACTGGGCCTAGTCAAGTATATGAGACACTCTCACTGCCCAGGCCTAGAGCTGGAGCTAGATTCAGTCTCTTCCTGCAGCAACAGGAGGACAAGAGGCAGGGGAGGGATTCTGGCTGTTCCCAGGCAGAACGCCCTGCATCAGAGCTTCAGAGCCCCTCAGCTCTCACTTGTCCTGCTTCTGTTTCTCCTGTCACTGACATCTACAGTTGTTGCCTCTTATCCATGGCTCTGCTCCCTGAGGTGTCAATTACTTGAGGTCATCAGTCTGAAAACATTCAATAAAAATTCTAGAAACAAATAATTCATAAGTTTTAAATAACCTTATTACAGCACACTTCATAGTACTATTTTATTATTATTGTTGATCTCTTATGGCACTTGATAAATTAAACATGATTATGGGTACATATGTATAGGATACATATAGGGCTTAACATTCCCTGTGGCTTTAGGCATCTGCAGAGTACCTTGGAAATAATCTCTCATAGGTAAAGAGGGACTGCTGAAGTCTTTTGCCTCTCCTTCCTCTACTTACTGGTTAAATCATGGCTTTCATTGCCTCCAAATTTCCTTGCCTTCCTGCCTTCTATGAACTTTCTCCTCTGCACTTTATCGGCCTCTCCACAGCCATGTTTCTTCCTTAATGTCTCACACTGCTAGTTTTGAACATGGGCTTGTTAGCAGCTGGTACCAAGAATCCCTATTAAGTAGTATGGTTGTAGAAAGCCAAGAACCACCAGCCAGGTTGCAAATTATTCTTTCAGGCTACAGATTACTGCCTGAGATAATCCATCAGGATAATAGAAGCATGTGCTCTGAGTCAAGGGACCTGTGTGGAAGGCACAACTTTTGAATACTTTGTTTGGGGAGTACAGCGATCAGTTTTGTGGTTAAAAGAACACTTTCTGTATTTTCCCTAAGGGATATGTATCATATAAACCTAAAGCTGCACTTGCTGAGAGACAGGTCTTTGTAGAATAGAGACTGCAGTTTCTTTAAACTCTAGGTAGCACAACTATCTGATGGATAGCTGGATGGAAATACTAGAAACTCAGTGACTAAGGAAAGAGAGGTGTGATGCTTTAAAAAGATAAAGGGGCTCAGGAAGCTAAATGTCTTCTAGAAAAATAAGGAACAAGATACTTTCTGGGAGATAAAGTTGAAAGAAGACATTACTGAACTATTTTATTTTATACATATTGGACCTGCTGAACATGAGGAAGAGGTTTCAGTGGTAAGAAATAATCTTATTAATGACAGAAGTACTTAGCAAGCTTTTGGAAGCTTCTAAGTGGGTTCTTACATAAGATGAGGCAATAAAAGCCCCTGACTTCAATATAGTCAGGGAACTAAAGTTAAAGACAGTTGTAATTTTTGATCTAATAATGTAACAGAAATGGGATACCAAACAGCTCTTTCAAAAACTGTAATTAGGGCCAGCCAAATAGCTCAGTGGATTAAAGTGCCTGTAAGCAGGCACAGGGACTGGGGGTTTGATATCTTGGCCCGATGTGCTAGCCCTGCCCAGTGGGGCACACTGAAATGTGGTGGCACATGCCTGCAATCCTAGCTCTTGAGAAGCTGTAAATGGATAGATCACTACGAGTCCAATCCAGTAGTGAGACCCTGAACACCATGTAGACCCTTCCCTAAAAATATAAAAAAATAAAAAATAAAGAATAAAGAACTGTAATTAATAAAACAATGTTCATCTTATCAACATTCTGTCTTCTTTCTCCCCATCAAGATTACACATTTGTTGAGGTAAGGTGAAGCTATCATATAACTGAAGGAGGCTTTCACTCCCAGGTGCCAGCTTGATGCTTGCTTACTTGCTGGAACTCAGCACACGACTTCTTTTTTTTTCTTTGCAGTACCATGGATTGAACTCAGGACCCTGAGCTTGCCAGGCAGGTTATCTACTGAGCTATCTTCCTGGCCAGCATAAGATTTCTTAAATGTTGCGCCCTTGTGTCCCTGGCTCCATAGCTCTGTCCTCTTCAATGGATGTGAGATGGGTTCACTTTCCTAAGAACAAAATCGCTTCAATTGTTTGGATGCAGGAATCATTTTATCATTTTCTGACCTAAATTGGTGGATTCAAGCTAAAAATGAAGAGCTTCATTTGTATATTTCATTGTATGCTGTATATTGTACCAAAATGTGAAAATGTAGATTTTTTAAATGAAAAAAAAATCTTGGCTTCACATTAGCTTACTAAAAATTTCCTGTGGAATATCATATATGGCTGGACTTGTCCGATGCTACCAAGTGGCCATCTCTGCTCCAAACACTGCCCCATTGACAATCTGGCCTCTGAGTCCACGCACTCTCTAGACAGCTTCTGTTCATGTGTCTCATTAATAAGTGGTTGGAACCTTTTCAATTTTCTCCTCTACTAGGTTTGCAGAGTTTTGTTACTTATCACATTATGAGTTCAATTCTTTTAGAATTTTACATTATTTGTCTAATGCCCTCAGGTAAATTGAAGGATCACCTGAGTAACTCGGCTGCTGATGAGGAAGGCTAGGGCAACTGCCAGGCTAGACAAGACCAGAATGTTCTCTGCAAACCTCAGTTAACTGTCTCCAAGCTATTTGACATGGCCAGAGTGTGTGCTGCCTTCCTTCACTAAGAAAAGGTCTTATGAACAAATACCTTCCCCAGAAATCAATAGGCTGATTACTAGTTTTTTTCATTATCTGGATAGTGCCATAGTCATGCACTCATATATTCATTCTTCCACTTCCTAAGAGGCCATACCATCTGGATTTGGCATCCTTTGTGATGATAAAAACAGTATTCTTTTTAATTTTGTTGAAAATATCCTAGGCTTCTTTCCCTACTAGAAATAGTTATGTCCATTTGGAAAGATTACTGCACAAATACTTCCCTGGGAGAAAATCCTTATAAATTTGACTTGGAGGTATCCATTTGCAGGTTGTAGCACAAAACAAGGTCTTCACTTTGAAAAATGGTCATACAGCACATGAAAACATTAGCTGCCCATACTGAAACCCAGCTAGAAGGTTTTATTAAGAAGTGAGCATTTGACCTACTGTAGGCTCATCATGTTTTGGGCTTCGTTTCAGGTTGATAGCTGGTTGGCTGTTTGGTTGATTTCAGTCAGAGACAACCTGTAGATAGCATCCTGGAGTCTGCTGGGACAGTCAGGTTGCTCTGCCTGGGGAAATGAGTCTCGGGTCTGGTTCTGTGTCTCTCAGAGCAAGAAATGACTTGTTAGGGCACCTAGAGATACTGGCTTAGGGTTACCTTTTGCATAATTCAAACCATAAGAAGCTGGCATAAGAATCACAAACAAAGCCTATTCATATTTATGTGAGATAGGACAGCCAAAACAGTATGGATAACGCCAGCGGACGCTGCTAGGGATGCCCAGGGGCCTCCTGCGTCATCTCCTGTAAAGGGAGGACCGTTGGTCAAGTTGTCCTATTCTCCCCACTCTGAACAATACTGGGGAGCAACTGACAATCTCTGGATCTGGCTCTCTTTCTAAATGCTGATCATCAGATCTGAAGACTCATTCTTGAAGTTGGGTCACTTTGTTCACCCACTGTGCTTAAACAGGGCCCATTTGATGGCATGATGTTGACTGCCTAGCAATGGATGCTCCTTATCCTGAGGCCTAGGATTTCTAAGTGTTGCTAACTCCCATATTTGCTGGCTGCCCCATCAGAGAGTATCATTTCTGCAGACATGGATTGCAGCTGGTACACTCATAGTTTCCATGGCACGGGGACATTTTCCTGAAGGTTTGAGTGGATGGCTCCATGAAGGGACAATTTTAACTTAGAAGAAAGAGAAAACACAATCATTCTACCCATGAAACCAAAGCAAAAGGAAGGTCTGCATTGCTTGTCTCTGCTGAACTTCAACGTGGTTTAAGTATAAAAGCAAATAAATGACACATGCAGGTCTCAAGATCTGAAAGCACTTCCAGAATAAACACTTGCAAAATGTGCGCATACACCCACACTCCAAAATATGAAAAAGTAATCGAATCAGTGAAAATCGAGTTGCATGCTAAAATCAAAGGTACGTACAATCTCTCTTGCCTGTGTTGCCACAAGTTGGTATATTATGAAATTTTAAAACTCTCAGTTTATTTCAAATATTTATATTGTTTTAAACCACCTGTTGGAAAGATAAATGGTGTTTCATTTGTGTTCTAAGTAATGTGCTACAAATATATATCAAGGCCAGGGTGCGTGGGTTGGTTTTGTTTGCTAAAATTCTCATGATAGAAGGAGATGATTGATAACAAGACCAACTTGAGTTATTTCCCTGAAGCCCACCCTTATCTCCTCCTCCAGCAAATATAAAAGTGTAGGTCAGCTTTCTTTCACTAGTGTGAAGTCTCAAAGTTGAGGGGGGTGGTGCCATTTGTTAGTCAGAATGCTTTCTACACTGGAAAACCACCACTGGAGGGGGCCAGGAAATGACCACCTCCAGCCTCCTGTGGTATGTGAAGTATAAACCAGGCACAGTGTCATGTGAAACCAGGGACCAGGAACACTCATATGTTTCAGGAAAATCCCACCCCCCACACATAGTTGTTGACTTTTGTTCTGCGTGAATGAATCAACTTCCTGTATTTTCCTATGGAGCATCACTAGTTCCTGCCGGAAGGAAATGAGTTTCAGTTCTCTGGAGAGGAGCACTCCCTCTGCAGCCTGAAGACCTTACTTGAAACCCTGTTCACGTCCTTCAGATTTATTTAAACCATGAAAGCTGCACAAAGATAAGCCCCATTGAGCCGGGCGTGGTGGCGCACGCCTGTAATCCCAGCACTCGGGAGGCTGAGGCAGGAGGATTGGTGCGAGTTCGAGACCAGCCTGGGCTACAAAAGTGAGCTCAAAGCCAGCCTGAACTGCGTATCGAGACCCTGTCTCAAAAAGACAAAAAAAAAAAAAAAAAAAAAAAAAGATAAGCCCCATGACGTTGGCTTTGTTAGCAAAAGCTACACTGTCTAGACAAACAGCAACGGGAAAGCTGTTAAGGCACTCTAGCATGAAAACAACTACTTGTTTCTCATCTCCTCAGGTAAGCACTGATTATAAGTTACTCAAAGATTTTTAAAGTAGCTGGTAGGTCACTGGGTGTGGGCTATATGTGGTTCCTGCTCTTGTGCCAGGAGGGCATGTTTTACTGTTTTCTTAGGTGGGAACAGAACAGAGATGATTGGATAGAGTGGCCCCACGCCCACACTGTCTCAAAGAACAGTTTCCAGGTTCAGATACTATGAAATCTTTTTTTTTTTTTTTTAACCCAAGCTAGTAGAAAACATAGCATTTTTTTTTTTTTAAATTTTTTTAATTTTATTTATATATTTTTTCTTGTTTCAGAACATTTTTTTGTTTATTCACTCATTTTTATGGCTGGCTCAGCCCACCCTGAGGGCAGGGCTGGCACGCAGCATGTGGTGCCGGAGATCGAACTTCGGTCCCTGAAGCCGCCCAAGCTTCCCCAAGCAGGCGCTTTAGACCACTGAGCCATCCCGCCGGCCCG